>QANT01004074.1:0-45499 GCA_003254885.1 Purshia tridentata | reverse complement strand
TTTTGTTTACTACAAATGGATGAAAAAGAAGAAAAATTGTGGGTTGTGTGTGATTTTTTGATGATTTGTATGGATTTTTTGATGTTATTGTGTTGNTGGATTTTTTGATGTTATTGTGTTGATTTTTTTATTAGTTTTTATTTGTTGATTTTTTTATTGTTTTTTTAATTGAATTCTTTGGTTTTTTTATTTTTATTATTAATTTTTTGACAGAAAAGACGAAATTACCCTTAAAATTAACGGAAATATTGACAAATTTAACGGTAGATCCTTAATTGGAACAACTCAAAATTCGTATCCTTAATTGCAAAATGAGGTATAATTATAGTCCTTTTAAAATAATTTTCCCTTAAAAAAAAACACAACTTTTCAAGAAAAGAAAGAACTTACAGTAGAAATCATTTTTACAAATAAGTACACATTCCTTCAACTATATTAAACTTGAATAGATTTTGAGTTTTCTTAGACGTTAATCTCTGTTCTTTATACTTACCCTCTTTTCAAGGGAACCCAACGGTTCTTTTCTCAAATCACATTTCACTGCCACCCATCTTTGAAATGCTACAATGCTATTAGTTCATATATATTAAAATAAAAGAAAATGAAGGAACTGAAATTGATCCTTCTTATGGTAATTAATTTCTCATGGCAGACAATATGAGACATGATATGTATTGGTGAATAATTGTATGTATATACTGTTTTAATTTATAATCTGACAGAACATCAAACAACAATTATTTTCCAGCTTTTATAAATAGTACATAATTATACAATACACTTCAAAAGAGAAACCCATGGGGTTCACTTTGCTTCCTTACTACCTCTTCTTTCTCTTTACTGTGGAAATCTGAAAAGTTTCATCAACACAAACCAATAAGTCCATCACCATAGCCAACCCTCTCGAACCCTTTACCAAAACCCCACCCTCACATGAAGATCAACAAGACACTATGCTCAAGCCCACCACCGATTCTCTATTAACCAAACTCCCCCTCAAAGAGCTCCTAAAAATCCCAAAACCCAAAAGTCTTCAAAAAGAACATGGTAAACACAAAGGCAAGCATGTGGAAAACAAGTTCAAACGCAATGAACAAGACCATCCCACCACAATTCCTCTCTTCCCTCGTAGCTTTGGAGGCTACACCATGTCTCTCAACTTTGGGACCCCCCCACAGACCATGCCTTTTGTGATGAACACAGCCAGCAGCCTTGTTTGGTTCCCATGCACATCCAATTACACATGCTCTAATTGTTCCTTCCCCTAACATAGACCCCAAGGAGATCTCACCCTTCATCCCCGATCGATCGGCTTCTTCAAAAACTGTGTTCTGCAACGAAGAGCAATGCAGTCAAGTTATTAGCCCATATGTCAGATCGAAATGTGGGCTTGGTGCACCATGTCCTTCATATAAATACATATTTGCTTCATGGACCACAGATGGGATTTTGATAGGGTACACAATTGGGAATTTAATGTTTGACACATTAGAAGAAACTGTGCCTGGTTTTCTAGTGGGCTGCTCCAATTTGTCGGCCCAGCAACCTGTTGGGCTTGCTGGGTTCAATAGTGAGCCCACTTCATTGCCATCCCAATTGGGTCTCAAGAAATTTTCATTCGGCTTGTTGTCCCGCAAGCATGACGAGTCCTCAAAGAGCACTGACCTTGTTTTTGACAGTGAGGCAGAAGTGGTAGGCCTAAGCTACACACCATTGCTAAAGACTCCTGTTTTTGCACAAAGTTCACATTTCTCTAGGTACCACTATGTGAAACTGGAAGAAATTAATGTAGGGGACAAGCACATCAAAATCCCAAGGCAATTTGTGGTTCCGGGTTATGAAGGAAATGGTGGGACTATAATTGCAACTGGTGCACCATTTACATTCATGGAGATGTCAATTTTCAATGTTGTGGCACAAGAGTTTGAGAGCCAAATGGGGGGGTCATGATATAGCTGGTGATGTTGGAGTTTTGGGACCCTGTTTTGGCACTGAAGGAGAGGAAGGTAATATGTCATTTCCATAATTGAGTTTGTTGTTTGATGGTGGTGCAAAAATGGAGTTGCCATGGTCTAATTACCTTTTGTTTGATGATGGGTCCAATCCAATGCCGTATGTTTGTCAATTGTGACAAATAACTTGGGCAATGTGGGATTGAATGTTGAGTTGAGTTGGGGGCCAAAGATTGTTTTGGGCAATTACATGCTCAAGGATTTTTATATGGAGTTTGATTTGGGGAATAAGAAATTGGGATTTAAGAATCAGGTTTGCAAATGATGGTTCAAGAGAAAAGAGAGGTATGATGGTGGAGGTTTTTATCATGCTAAGAGTTTTTAAATGAATTATGAATATATGTCACTCCCTATATATACATAAACCACATATAAGCTACCTTTTTAATAATTACCATGAACATCCCGTGCGGCTTTTATAATAATTATGTTATTACTTGTTACCATAAATTATTTGATGAATTAATAACCTCTCCTTTTCTTAGTCTTTCCTAATAAAAATGAATTAATTTAGTGGCTAGTATAGGATTAGCAATCCACATTTCTTTCTGAATATGAGAGGACTGGAGTGGACTTTAGAAGGTCCAGCAATTGATGAAAAAGTGTGATCGCCTAAAACTTAAGAAACATAAAAAGACAGTCCATGAAACAATTATATATTAAAAAGGTAATGTATAATCAAGTTTGCCGAATGTGTGTTTAAAGCGTAAGCAATCATATTAGCTTGAAGATAAATATGCCTTATCAAAACAAGCCTCAGCGAAGTCAAGATGGTAATGTTCATACTAGTATATTTCATATTATGTAAGTATTATAAATGAATATTCATTCTAATTCGATAACAATTAATATCAAATGTGGCAAATGATTGTTACTTAGTACTTAACCCCATGTTTATAATCATTTTATACTCTACATGGGAGTCCGTCTAAACCAACCACATTATTTTTAAGTGCTTGGAGTTTGAAAAAAACTGGTGGACGTTGTTTTCTGTCAATTGGAAGATAAGTTTTAGGCTTTGGACTGTTGCCACCCGCAGATAAAAAACAAAATTAAAAAAATGGAAAAAAATGAAAAAAAAGAAGCGTGACTGAGGGTGACACCTCACGACGCTCCCCATATTCACGTGACCCGACCCAACCTAGTGCCGTTTCGTCCGGATCATAAAACACCTAACCCACCCACCCAGATGATGCCACAAACGTTAATCATGTGCCTCAAACGACAACAAGTGTTCGCTGAGCTTGGATGCACCTGATTATCATACGACACGTCGGATGTACTTGTCAACTTCGACATGGCGAAGGTCTACCGTGCAACAGAACGAACCACGTACTGTTTAAGATTCTGTAAGTTTTTTTTTTTTTTTTTTTTCATAAGATTGGAGCNTTTTTTTTTTTTTTTTTTGCATAAGATTGGAGCTGGAATTACAGTAAATTACAAGGATACCCCACTCCACCCTACGTACTCTGTCTGCTGTCAACTCCCAACTATAATTCTGACAAGAGTGAAGAGTCCATGTACACTGTAACAGTGCTTATCTGCTAGCTTAAGCTTGATATTAAATTATTCAGTTAAAAGTGAAATGTAAAAACGAGGCCTTTTTTGCCACGCCTTTGAGCAAACCTTAAAAGCTTTCTTCAAAACTTAAAAACTTAAAGAACAAGAAAAGGAAATTTATAAACGCAAAGGAAGCATCTGATATATAAAGTTCAAAATTATTGCAACTTTTAGATTTCCTTTTTCTTTCGTGGCTAAAGTTTTTAAGAAAGTTCAAATTGTTTATGTAGTGGTGGTTACACTGTGGTTACACTTTGGAACTTGTAATCTTTACTCTTTGTTTTTTGGGTGCTGACCATAAAGATTAAGGTAGGCTAGTTCGTGACATCTTGAAGGACAATTTGTTTTTTCCCACATTTCAGTAATGAATTTTGGTACATGTTAATGTGGATTTTGCTTTTAGATGTAAGAGCATCCAGTGAACTGCCAATTAGCACAACAGCTTAAAGGAGGTCTAAGAGAATTACTTAAGCCTTAAGTTATCTCAAGATTATTTCTGATCAAATATAATGGACGTATATCTTTTTATTAATTGTTGATATTGTAATATTTTTCTTGATTCTCTCCTTTATTGTTTTCTTTGTATTGCTTTGGACTATTTGAACCCATACCATATAAACATAAAATTTAATTTATGATGTAATGTTTTATAAGCCTTGTAAAAAAGATATAACAAATGATCTGATTTGATTTTATCTGTTTGTAGAAATTTCAAACTGCTATTAAACTTATAAGAACAATTTAATTCAGTTTAATTCAACTTCTTGACTTTTTTATTAACCAAACCAAACTAAATCAAATTTTAACAGTTTGGTCCGCCCAATTTGAACGGTCCAGCCTAATTTTGCACACCCCTACGGCATATTGCAAGTGAGTTTGATTTATCCTTTGTTCATTTATCTGTTTGTAGAAATTTCAAACTGCTATTAAACTAATAAGAACAATTTAATTCAGTTTAATTCAACTTCTTGACTTTTTTATTAACCAAACCAAACTAAATCAATTTTTAACAGTTTGGTCCGCCCAATTTGAACGGTCCAGCCTAATTTTGCACACCCCTACGGCATATTATTGCAAGTGAGTTTGATTTATCCTTTGTTCATTCTGTTGGTTTGTGTCGTTAGAGGTCCATGTTCGCACTTTGCACCCATCCGCTATCAATTCTCCACAGTGGCATGTTCTGTAATTGTGTGCAAGACAAGGGTATAGTTTATATTTGCCCAAATCGAACTTGATTCTTACCTTTACTGCTGCTTCTTATTAGGCTTTTTGGTACTCTAAAACAGCATCTCTCAGTCTTCCCCTCATACTCCGCCACAAACAATCTCAATTCAGAAACCCATGGCTCTCTCCACGTCCCTCCTTCTCTCTCTCACCACTCTCCTCTCTCTCTTCCTCTTATCCCTCTCTTCCAAACTCATCATCCCTCTCTCCCAATTGCCCAAACCCTCAACCTCATCCTCAACATCTTCAGATCCATTCCAGACCCTCAACCTCCTTGCCTCTGCCTCCATCTCCAGAGCCCAGCACCTCAAACGCCCCAAACCCACCAACTCCACCCCCACAAAAGTCCCTCTCTTCCCTCGCAGCTATGGCGGCTACTCCATTTCCCTCAGCTTCGGCACACCCCCACAAACCTCACCCTTTGTAATGGACACCGGCAGCAGCCTGGTTTGGTTCCCCTGCACCTCACGCTACCTCTGCTCCAAATGCGCCTTCCCAGACGTCGACCCAACAAAAATCCCAACCTTCATTCCCAAGCAATCGTCTTCTTCCAAAATCGTCGGCTGCCAAAACCCCAAATGCGGCTGGATTTTCGGCCCCGGAGTCAAATCTAAATGCTCAAAGCCCACTCAGGGTTGCCCCACTTACATACTCCAGTACGGCTCGGGCTCCACAGCTGGGATTTTACTCTCCGAGACTCTGGATTTTCCCGACCAAACTGTCCCGAATTTTCTAGTCGGCTGCTCTTTTCTCTCGATCCGACAACCCGCCGGAATCGCCGGGTTCGGACGCGGACCCGAATCGCTGCCTGCCCAAATGGGTCTCAGCAAATTCTCTTACTGCTTAGTCTCGCACCGTTTCGACGACACCCCAGTAAGCAGCGACCTCGTTCTGTACAGCGGGTCGGGTTCCAACCAGACCGACCAGAAAGGCCCGAGCTTGAGCTACACTGGATTCCAAAAGAACCCAGGTGCTCCAGGCTCTGCGTTCCGCGAGTACTATTACTTAAAACTTCGGAAAGTCTTCGTCGGAAAAAAGAGCGTGAAAATTCCGTACAAATTTCTAGTCCCCGGAGCTGACGGCAATGGTGGGACCATAGTGGACTCGGGCTCGACCTTCACATTCATGGAGAAGCCGGTTTTCGATGCTGTGGCGGATGAGGTCGCTACCCAGATGGCCAATTTGACGAGAGCCAAGGACTTGGAGGACCTGACCGGGTTGCGGCCCTGCTTCGATATTTCGAAAGAGAAGTCCGTGAAGTCGGTGAATTTTCCGGAATTGGTTTTTCAATTCAAAGGTGGTGCGAGAATGGAGTTGCTGGTGACCAATTCTTTCTTTCTGGCCAGCAGCTCCGGCATTGCCTGCTTGGCCATTGTGACCGATGGGGCGGTCGGACCGGGAGTGGCGGGCGGGCCGGCCATCATTTTGGGCAATTATCAACAGCAGAATTTTTACGTGGAGTATGATTTGAAGCGTGAGCGGTTCGGGTTTCGGAAACAGAGTTGTAAATGAGCCGGCCCGGCCCGGCCCACATTGCGGTTCTTTTACTTAGAGAAAATAACCATTGAGAGGTGTTGATGGATGCTGGAAAAATAATAGGTGTTTTGGTTGCTGCTGCTGTTAGTTGAATTGATTGCAAGAAGAATTAATATTATATAGATGTAATGTAAGTAAAGGACAACAATTATGTTATTTAAATTAGTGATAATTTCTCACAAAAAAAATATTATTTCTTTTTTGTTTTTCCAAATTAATGCATGCATGTCTTTACACACATTTGCAGATGCGTAAAGTTGTATCTAATTCTATTATCAATGCCACATCTCTACTCATCACATTTGTAATTTTTTTTTGGGTTAAATACGTTTTTAGTCCCTGTGTTTTTATTTTTAAAATTCATAAATTTAACCATTTTACTCTTTTTCTGGCTTTATATATAGATAAATACATGTAATTTGCAAAATACCATTGAAGGACCAAAATTGTTAATGAACGAAAACNGTCTTCACACACATTTGCAGATGCGTAAAGTTGTATCTAATTCTATTATCAATGCCACATCTCTACTCATCACATTTGTAATTTTTTTTTTTTTCACAGCGCGATAATACACTTACGTAAGGTGCATGCAAAAATGACTGAATCATTGTTAGTAAATTTTAGGACTAAATTTTTCACTATATCTTTGTTGATGCCAAAAACTGGAAGCCTCTGGATCAACGCAGTTTGTACAGGTGGATCTTGAAAGACTTAGTTTCGCACCTCCAATCTCTGAGCTTGATGATCCCTGTATAGAAAAAAATAACCAACGATGGGAGACTTACACTAGTGAGGTGTTAGCTAAGAACCCTTCAATGATAAAGTTAGAAAACAGTAAGAACCAGAAGATTAATCCCAAGAGCTAGGCTTGAGATCAATCGAGTTGATATATGTTTTCTCTATATTTCTTATTGTGATTTTTTCTGTGTGTTTCCTTAAAAAAAGGGGATAGAGGGTCATATTTATAGGCAAAAACCCTAGATACCAGCATGGAAATGGGCGGTCGCTATTTGGCCACGTCAGCGCACCTACAGTACCTATCTCACCCACTAGGCCACTTGGACATTAAATGCAAGTATGGAAAGGGGTTGATAGGTGAGATGGCTGTCCTGTCATGCTCACTTTTTGTCAGATAGAAAGAAGACTTTGTGTGATCGACACTTGAGTGTATCCTTCTTGGAGAACGTGCGTTCAAGGTTAGTGCTGATCTTAGTTGAAGGCGAGTCGAGCCATATCTTTGTCTAAGCTGGCTCACAAAACTAACCTTGAAGTACATGCGGGTTCGGCGCCGAGTCAATCTTCGGCTTCTGAGTTCGGCTCGGTATAACGACGTGGTAGATAGTAAGTTCTGTTTGACTCCTGGTTAACATTAAAGGTATGAGACATGTGTCAGCTACCTGTTTGCGGGTGATGTGGATGCCGATCCAAGCACCTACAATCTTTAAAGAGAATTTAACTACGGATTGAATTTTTTATGAGGTTTTTTTTAAACATGAAAATCATAGGAGTACTACTTACTCAAAAACAAATATACTCATTATATATATTTTTTTCTTTGCATGATGGAAACACAGATATGCGGCTATGCCCATTGTGGGTTTTGATCGAGATAGTGATTTTAATATTAAACATATATATTTGAATATTAGGAATTCCAAGTTAATATCCCTAGCTACTCCTAACTTCTTTGTGCTTTTGCCTTTACTTCCTTTGGTCTCTGGTCCAACAATGCAATTCTACAATTCATATATTCATGCAACTCGATCTTTTCATGTACACGGCTATTAAATTTCTTACCAATATAAAAATGTGTGTGTGTGTGTATAACGTTAAAGTTTTAAACAACTTAAAGTCTTAAACGGCTAGCTAGCGTTAAAAATTTATTATATTATTGACTTTTGCAGTCTATAGTACCTAATCTTGGTGGGTGCATATGGTCCTTAATTGTTTCAAATTAAAAGTTTTTAGGTTGAAAACTCCAATTTCAAACAAAGAAGAGCATAATTAGATAGACAAAGTAAATTGGCACATGTTGGTAGTTCCCTGGATCACCGGCAAACTCAACAGTTGGCAATCTGCCTGGTAGCATCTCTGTTATGGATGCTAAATTAATGAATGAAAATGAAAGTCTTACATATGACATCTATATGAGCACCATCAAAAACATTTGTGAAATTCACATGCAACTAAAACATTATGAGCTGTTGGCTACACTGGTTTGAGAGATCACCTAGGCACTTAATTACTGCTAATATTTTTGGCTTTTGATGTGTACATGTATGCATGTCAAACAATCACTAGAGCACCAAAATTTAAGTATTACAACCTTATCTGACTTGCATTGTGCAATAAATAGGTAGTAATAAATGGAGTAACTCAACAAGGAAGAAAAAAGATTGGTACCACTAGGACCACTTCGGTAGCTATGGGTATGTATAGGACACAAACTCTTAGATATGAGGGAGGGGTTCATAGCCATCTATTTCTCATCCTCTGTGCCAACTCTGGCCGTACAACTTTTACTGTCCTACATTTATATACATACGGTTACATGTACATTACAGTAAACGTCACATTCTGCGATTCCAATGTTTTGGAGGCTGGTCTTTTCCCAAAAATGGAGAGAATTATTGTAGGGTAGGGAAAGGGATTCATATTATTTTCTTATTTTTTTTATGTATCTATTTTTCAATTATAAAAAAGGAAATGGTACTAGAATACGCAAATTAAGGAAGAGAAATGGTCTCATATATCTCTACAAAATGACCAAAATGAAAGTCAGAGTGCTGTAATAAGAATACAAAAAATTTGGTTATTTCAATATATATATGTTGTGGAGGATAAGTGACAATAGTAATTGGAGTTTGGAAGGCATGCACGTGAATGAATAAGAACAAAAGAAATGAGTCATAGCAGCACATGGTTAATGGATTGGATGGAGTTGGAAACTGAAAGGCTAGCTTTTGATTGCTTTTGGAATATATATCTCTACTTGATCACCGCCCATTATATTCCTATGAGAAAGTGTGTGTGGGGGCTTACAGTGCTTAGTTGCTTAGTGCTGGTTTTCACTTTTTTTCTTTGTATAGCTTTAAGTGGGAGGGAGATTGAGCATCCAAATCGTCCTTTATTAGGGCCCTTGCATTAGGCAACTACAAAACAAGGACCTCCATAATTAGACTTGCCTAACTTTGAAAAGTAGAAAGTTTTGGCTTTAATTGTTGATCATTATTCTGGAGAAATGCTAGGCTCCACAGTTAATGATGCACACATGATTGACAATGGTTCATAGATATGAACTTAACTTGCTTATAAAATGATAACTCTAAACTCATTAAGGGTTCAAAATCCTCCACAATTTAACGTAGATAATTTTTTAAAATTTTGACTCTATTAATGCACATATATGAACAACCTAGGGATTGTCCCGTCTTGTCGATGATGTATAAGAAAACAATTTAGGCATAGTCCCTTGCAAATTTGTCACATCATGAAGTCGCATATAGATACAAATTTTAAAGGCTCACCTTTCCAAACCTAGTTGGGAAATGTGATGGGTTCAAGTGATCGTGTGATGGTGCAAATTTAAATATTGCCAACTGCACAACTTAGTTGATTATACAAAGTCAATCTTTTAGTCAAGCTAGTAAATGGTTTTAATTGCAGCATGCCAGCATTATTGGTGACTCATTTGGATTGGTTCACAGACAAATTGCTGACAAGGAAATGACTAATGAGCAACCTCACTATCTGGAAGCTGGTCATGAGCAAAATCTCTATGATATATACCAGCACTCACTAGCAAGGTGGCAATCTCACATGAACTTGTTCCCAATTAAGCCTAATTAATAATTATAGTCCATGAAAGAAGGTAATCAGAGGGACCTTGAAGAATGGAGTAATTAAGTTTAGAGTAAGATTTACACTGAAATGTTATAATGATGATGATGATGAAGAAGAAGAAGAAGAAGAAGGGTAGCTTACACTGAAATGTTATAATGATGATAATGAAGAAGAAGAAGGATGAGGGGCAGTGCTACCTTTACTTGATCAAAGCTTGCTTGTGTGATTAAGGCCTTGTTCTGCGCTCTTCAAACCCTAGTACCTTCATTTTTACCAAGTGAGAGTCCTAAATTTAGATTTTGGGACACAAAATATGGGTTAGTCCTGACTCAAAATTAAGGTCCAATCCCAAAGTTGACCTCCTCCTGCTCAATATCAAAGTCCAAGCCCAGCCCACGGAATAAAAAGGTTAGGTTGGCTACTCACTTACAGAATTTGGGTCAGGTTGCGGCCCACTGGATAAGGCTGAAGTCCATTAGGATCCTGGGTTGCGAACTTTTTGATGGCCAAGAACACTGTGTGCACAAAGATCATAGTTTTCCGCTATAAAGTTCAGGGTCTAATTGAAATTCTTAAGCCTGATGAATCTCCATCCATTAACCAAAGGATGAGTGCTGACAGAAATATCTCACGTTAAAAATGTGCGGTTTTGCATAATGATTTATAATAGTTTGAGCTACTCTTTTTGTTATTGATTAGTTTTAAAATAGATACTTAGATTTATTTATGTAGACTTGAGTGACACTACATGTGCATGGGCATATTGAGAGAAAGATCTCATATTAAAAATGCAAGGCCTTGCATATTGGCTTATAAGGGTTTGATTTACTAAGCCTAACTACTCAAGGTTTAAGGTTTAGTGAATAACAACCAATCTTCTTTTTGTCAAAAAAAAGTTTTAAATTCAAATGTCGTAAATAACGATTGATTAATTAAAAAAAAAAACTCCAATAGTGTGGCATTTAATTGCATGACTTGGATGTAGTCAAAGTGACACTTTTCTTAGTAGGGTTGATTTTGTATCCCCTCGAGTCCTTTAATTTGGATAATTTCATTTAATAACTTTTTTTAATTCCCTTAAGTTTTTTTGACATATTTTTTTAAAAAATTGTTTTTTGAACCATTTTTCATTTGAAATGTCCATAATGCCCTTCATACAAAAATCAAAATTTTGGTTACTGTAACCTTTTGATCATTCTCTTTATTCTCTCTTTATCGCTCTCACCGTGATTTCTACAACAACCTAGCAAACCTACTCACCAGCCTCTTTCTCGCCCTCACACACTTAACAAACCTACTTGTCGGCCGTCGACGTTGATCGTGAAAAAGATGGTCGAGAGAAGGAAACGCACTTGTCGATTGTGTCAAAGATGATGGGTTGCTGATCATTAAGGGAGGTGGAAGAGAGTTTAACTACTGCAACAAAAAGGTGAAAGAGCTGGTAGAATTTTTGGTAGAATGTGGCGACCATAAATTCCACACAAGGATATTTTATTATGAAAAAACATAAAAGGGCTAGAAAAGTAAATTTTTTTTACTATGATAAAAAAGCAAGATAGAAATTAAAAATAGTTATTTAATTAAATTACCGTTAAATTTGCCGGGGCCAAAACCAGTGGTCATTGCATTTGTGGATTACATTATGCTTACGAACGTCGATGTTGGAGAAAGATCACGTGTAATGGCATGCACTTTATAGAAAGTTGGATAGGATTGTCAACCATCAAATTATGAAGAGAATAGTACTTATCAACCATCATATTTAAGAAATGCCGATTATATATGTTTTATTGTATAATTTAATAAGTAGTTTATAAATTAAGATCGATACAGCAATTAAACATATTTTGCTTTCAAGACTTTCATTCTATACATTTTTTCCTTCTAATAAGATCGGAGTTTAGAATAGGTAAAATAAGCAACCACCTCAATTTTTAAATGTTAAGATCTCCAAATTTTATAAATTTTTGATATAACAAATAATTTTGTCCATAGTGGATAAACCCTAGTTTTATGATATATATTGGACATTAGAATCTCGGGACCAAGCCTACTTGTAATTATTATCAAAGTTATATACATATAAGATTTTTTTTTTTTAATCTGCATGTCACATACAGTGAAGTATTGCATTTTAGTCCTTGTAAGTCTTCTACTTTCAAATTTGGTACTTAATTCCGTGCGTTTGGTTTTGTAGTTGTGTTGCGTCGGGAACAACACGTAAGTCTTCAATCGCTGGAGCGAAAAGTTGAAAAGGCCGAGGGAACGTTGACAGTTAGTTGGTTGGCAAAAATATCAAGCTGCAAATCCACCAAACAGCCAAACCAACAAGAAGGAACAACGCACATGAGCAAATACCGAATGCAGCAGCACTGCTTCAACCCACCAGAGCTCTCTTGTCTGTAGGTAGCTACAGAGCTTGATCCTTCGCTTTTGATCGCTCAAACAGTGACTCAGTGACTCAGTGAGTCACCATGTGGCGTCTTTGGCGCTCCATCGACCGCTTCTCTCTCCAGTACTTCAAGTAAGTTTGCGCTCCATCAATTATGCTTTTACATCATTTATTACACTGATTCCTCATTTTAATTTCGATTGTAAGTAAATTTGGGTCACAGAAATACTCTAATTTGGCCTCGCTCAAGATTTGAATCAAATTTTACTGATTTAAGTGGTGGTACCTTTTCTATGGCATTTTCGTAAATTTCCCTCAATTGAGATTCTCTGTGTGTTTAGCTAATGAATGTTGGAAAGGGGAAATGGAGGACGTGAATAACATGGTGGGCAATGGAGTAATTGTAAATTTGTAATTTAGTGTACATTTGAGGGTATAGAGGGTTGTGGATGCATTTAGATAAACCTCTGCTAACCGATTTCGAAACCTGATTTCTGAAAATGTGGAGGTAATGTCTGCATTGTATCTGATAAGAATGAAGTTTTCTCCTAGGAGGATAGTATCTTATTTATTTATTTCCTTTTGTGCATTAAACAAGTGGTATAGTTTAGCTTGTACTTCTGGAGAAAATGAGGAACAAGTAGAAAGCTATGCGAAAGAGAATTAGAGTTATGCAGAGGATGCATGCACAATTGCCTTAGATTTTCATCATCATTTATTATTAATACTCATGTTGATCTTGTTGGAAATAGATACATAATTAATTAAGAGAGAATTAGAGTTATGCAAAGGATGCATGCACAATTTCCTTTGATTTTCATCCTCATCATGTATTATTTATTAATACTTCTTTTGGTCTTGTTGTGGATTAGATACATAATCAATGAACTGCGGCAGATCAAAGTTGTGGATAAGTATAACAAGGTGAATTTTCTAGAATTCCATTTAGTTCAGTTATATAAATCATCAAATTTTTCATTTTCCTTTTAACTCATCTATCTCTCTTTCCCCTGCCGTCTCTATATCAGGAATTAGTTGTAGATTTACTACAGTCCATAGTGGAGCTAGTTACATATGGTGATAGACAAGATCCATTGATTTTCGAGTATGAACTGTTCATGGTAAAGCTTCTCTATGGGTATGGCTTTCATTATCTTGTTTGTATTCTGATTTTTTTTGTAAAATATATGCAGATGTTTTATGGAATACCAAGTTTTAGCAGAATTTGTTCGTGTGCTAAAGATCAGTAGAAATTCAAGAATTGAGGCACCGTTGCTTCAGTATCTGAGTATAATGATTCAAAACATGAACAGTGAACATTCAATTTGTAAGCTGCTCAATGAAATTGGTTTTAAAATTATTCCTTCAAAGCTAGGTCCAATTTGTAAGCTGCTAAATTCATATTTTACATGAAAACAATCCCAAATCTGTCTTTTCCATTTTCTTACCTCTTTCATCAAATGTCATTTTTGGTTTTTCTTATTCCTTGTACTTATTAGTGATGCGTTGATGGTTTTTCTGATGCAGACTATTGTCTTAGCAATGACTATATCAACAGCATTATAGGACATAAGTTTGATTTTGAAGGAGGAGATCTAGCCTTATATTATGTATCCTTTTTGAGGTCTCTCTCTCTCTCTATTGTGTATATATATATTGCGTTGATTACAATGAAGTCAACATGATCAATAATAATAAGGGGCATTGCACATTGTTGTCATGCAAGGAGAAATGACTCTGTGTGTGTGCTTGCGTGCGTGCGAGACATAAAATTTTTAACTCTTATTTGCTAAAATAATTGAATGGGTGCATGACATACATTTTAAACTCTTATTTGCTAAAATACTTCAAAATTTCTTTTGAACATATGATGCAGTTTAAGCTTGATTTTGTTATTACTTGTGAAGTTTATTCTTTTCTGATTTCCCCCCGCTTCTCTCTAATCAGAGCAGTGAGCAATAAATTAAACAAAGACACACTTTGCCTTCTTCTGAAGGTTCATGGGGTGAGTTAAAATTTATTTTGTAAGATTTTCGAGGTACAATTTGTGATTTACATGTTATATGTAGTTCTGATTAATCTTTTCCTGCGTATTAATGGTAACAGATATGAAAAATGTTCTTAAAAGGAGTAAAATCCGATGATCTAAGAAGGTTAAGTCTTAGGTTTTTTGGCCCCACTGGGTCAAGCCTGTTAGACCAGAACTTGCAGCTAGTATTCCATGTGTTCCACGTTCTCATGTTCTTGTTCCCCAAGTGGTTTTAGGCTAGGCCATCAAGGCTTAATCCAAAAATTGATATCATTTCTCATTGTCTTGTGTGGAGGCCTGAATGCCATTCATTTGTAGGAAACACGTTTTGTGTTATTTTCATCATCTAGGCTTGAGTACTTTTATTTATTTATTTTTTTCTTTATGATGTTTTCATAAGGGGAAGAAGCACTAATGAGTTACAGGATATTGCAGTCTGTATTTCAATCTTTGATAAATAGATATAGGTTACTCACAACTTTTAAGTTGCATTTACTTATCTTAAGTGAGGTTAAATTGTTTATCGTATTTGGTAAGTATTATAACTTTACTTAGTCTACATGTCTAAGTTGCATGGCCTTAAATCAAATTTTATTTCAGCGTTTCCTTTCAATTGCAGGATACTGTAGACTCATTTCCCCTATATAATGAGGCTCTCAAATTTTCCTGCCATCGGGAAAAGATGATTCAGACAGCTATCCGTGCGTTAACTCTCAGTATATATAGTGGTATGGTGTTACTATCTTCTTTTCTAATCTGCTAATAGAAGAGATGAATGAAATTTTGGATTGCAAGTACATTTTTGGTTAGTTTAAAATAGTATCCTTTCGGTTGTGCAGTTAGTGATGATATGGTTTATCAATATATAACAACTTCTCCAGTCTCAAAGT
The DNA here is from genome assembly GCA_003254885.1 of Purshia tridentata. Lineage (NCBI taxonomy): Eukaryota > Viridiplantae > Streptophyta > Magnoliopsida > Rosales > Rosaceae > Purshia > Purshia tridentata. Next base: position 30,010 of record QANT01004074.1, on the reverse strand, counting down.
ATTTCTCAGACTTGGTTTCAAGCTTAAGAGAGCAATTCTTTCATCTAGATGACCTTGTCCATGCTACAGAGTATGTTTTATTTTATTTTTATTTTTTAAATTCAGATTGTGATATGTATACGTAAGTCTGATCTGTTAAAAATTTCTGCAGTGAGATGGGTACACATCAAAAGAGAAAAGAACTACTTTTGGAAGCTGATAAGATTGTTGATGATCTGTATTACTTTAAGGATATGCTTGATGTTGGCGAGCCCCGTTTGAGTAGAGTAATTATTGAAAATCTTCTCAGAATATTAGTCTTTCCTATATTACTCCCATTACTGCAGCTAAGGCAGAGTAATGTGAGATGTTATTCCTCTTATCCATTTCCTTTGCATTCTTATATACTTCATGAGAAACAATAATACTGTCTATTGGTAGATATGTCCTTTTGGAAAATTTGGAATTGAGTATGTGAATTCTAAATATTTGGATAGTATGTTATAGTAGTTTTTTTATTAGGAACAGTGCAATATGATTGATTTTCATCATGTATGATTGCTAATACAGCTGTTTTTTGGTTTGGTATTTAAAAAATTGATTGATTTTTGACCGACTTTTTATAGGTTTTGGTAACCGCTTTTCAAAAATTGAAAATTGAAACCAAAATTTACTGACATTTTTTTGCAATATGATAATAAAAATCAGAATGGCCAAAACCACTTAACAAATGAAGAAAAGTAAAATCACAAAAAATAAAGGGATCAAGCCAATGCTAAGTCAATTATGTAAGCTGCATTAAATGAACATACAATTCATGATGATATACTTTTCCAGTTTGCTGTATTCATTGATTCAGCATTTCATTTATGCTCCAGGGCTCAAGTATATCTGCAGTCACGACTTTCTATACTGTTTCTTGTCTTCTTCAAGTCATTGGTGGGAAAAGCATGTTCAACTCTGTGGCTGGAGTTATTTTATATCCTCATATGACCTCAAGTGTGAGAGATGCTATTGAAGGGGACTCAACTGAAAACATTAGTCATGCTAAATCAATATTCAACCAATTGAGTGAAATGGGAGTCTCTTCTGGTCCTGAGACTGAAGGAGCAGAAAACATTAGCCCCTTCAGAGATACTTTGTCTATCAGAAGGTTGTAACATTTATCTTTAGTATAACCTTTTCCCAAAATAAAAAGAAAAAGAAACAGAAACAGAAGAGACTGTAGTTGCTTTCTCAAACTTTATTTTTGGCAGGCTTTTGTTGTGTTTTAATTGTTTTTATTTCTTGCAATATTAGGAAAATAAATTTCTTTGGATTATTCACATCTCAATAAAGTACTTTAGAAGTTAATTATTTTTATCTTTTATCATAGAATGATGGGAATTACCACATACATTTTTACTTATTATGACACTTTTCCCTGGTGCAGGAGTGGAGTACTAGCACTTATTTTCTCTGAAAATCATAGTCTATTGCTAGCATCACTGTTTTTATTGTTTATTTTAGCAGAAGCAGAAGGTACTAATTAACAGTACACTGTTGTACATATTTTAGAAGTAACTTCCTTTTTGAGCAGAAGTCAGAAGTTCAGTGTATCAGTCTTGATGGTTTTTATTTTAGTTTCTCTATGTGTGAGTGTTGCTCATATATTTGATTTGTCATTGCATTGATGCAGATCTTCATCCTTTCCTTGCTCAAATGATTGGACTAAATGGGATGCAAGACATGATTGTGAGCATTAAATTTCTTTTTCCTTAATATACAAACTTTTACTTCCTGTCCAGGTTTTCTAACTGCCAAATAATTATTGCAGGTGGTAATAAGTGAGTAGTTCTGATGAATAAGTTACTATATGTTCTTATGTTTGTTTTCTTCTTCCTTATAACTATGCTTCAGTTGTTTGTGTCATTACATTAAGCGGTTGTAAAATAATTCTCTGTTTATTAATAACATTATGAAGAGTTTAACTTTTCATCTTTTTCCTTTCCTGAGGTTACATGAAAAATATACTTTTGATGTAGATTGACGGAACATTTATGTTTAAATCTGTGCCCTAAGGCTAGATTTCTTATTTGCTGTTGCATTTGAAGGCCATTACTTGGCATTTCCTTCTTTATTCTTTTAAAGTTCTATTTGGACAATCTTCTCTATTATTTAATGCATATATTACTTGGATGCTTTTTTTTTCTGAATGTTTTAGATTTTCCAGTCTTGTATATGCATTTGAATATCAGAATACTTTCTTCTACCATTTTGAAAATATTTGGAGTTATAGCTTATTGACAAATTTTCATTTTATATCTTGACAGGAAGTGGATGGAAAGATCGGAAATATCCTTCTGATATATATGGATCAGGTATAGGACTCTTTGATAATTCTTGTGTAATTGTTGTTTAGTTAAATAATATATCTCCATTTATTTCAGTCATTTGGGTTAGCAAAATTTAACTATTTAAACTGACCCTATGCATCCTAATTCAGGGTGGCTTTCAGTGTCATGATGAACTGAATTTTCATTTTACAGATTTTAAATGCATTATTGAAGGTTTTAGCAAGTCAACCACCTTTCTCTATACTAATACAATGGCATACAGGGTGGTTCTTGCGGAAGCTATTGATCTTTCAAGGAAAAGGGCTTGGTGATCATAACTTACAGCTATTCAATGTAAGTACTCAACTGATTTGCTAGAAGTCCTTTATACTAAAATATATGTTTATATCTTATTGAATTGCATAAAGGAATGAAGTATACGGGCATCAGAAATTGCATACTAGAATGGAAAAATAGTAATTCTTTTCTGCTTATTGTGTGTTTTTTTCCCTCCCTACCTTGAGTGTGAGCTTGAGCTTTCTGTAATCAGAGGAGAAGATATTTGTAAAAATCCTTGAGAGGGATTAGTAATAGATCACCCTCCTGGGCCTAGCTTTGGTAGGATCACACTGAAGTGGGATTTTATATATTGGTACCAAAGTAGAAAGTTTGAAAGATGATAGATGGGAAAAATTGCGTTATGGCTGAATAATTCCGTTGGTTTAACATTCATAGTTGTTGTAGAGAACAATAAGAAGACATATGATGAGGAATAGGATTCTGATGTAGCTAATAAATCTAAAGAGAGTTTGAAGAACATTCTCTGAGCTTGCTGAGGCAAGAGTGAAAAGCAAGCTCTTTGCTTGAAGCGCACCTTTACTTTCTGTAGGATCTATTCTTTAGTGTGATTACATTGTATATCTGTCTCATACTTTCTAAAGTTTTATATTTTCTAGTTTATGTGAACAGACCTCATACCAGCAGTCCTGTGAATGCCTTCAGAAAGAACTTGATAGATGCTGGTTTGATCATATCCCAGAGGCTGTAAGAAATGAATGGGCAAGCTGTAAAGCAGGTACTTTTCTTGGGAAAGGCTATTTGGTTCATATTATGTGTTGAATGTGCATTTTTAGAGGTGGTAGTTTAGTATCAATGTTTCCAAAAGTTTAAGATGTTACATGTAGACCAACAACTATTTTATATCTTAACACTCCCCCTAACCTGTGGGCCTTCACATGGAATTCAATATGGATTTTGAGGTTGCAATTAAAAGTATTCAAATTCAAGATCTCAAGGTCTCATACCATAATAAATCTTGTTGTTTTACCACTTCCAAACAGCTTAAATTGTTAGGATATGGGCCAAAGATATTTTATGTGCGGACTCTCCCACCACTGGAGAGCCAACATGTGGAAATCATTATAAATTCAGAGGTTGCAATTGCAGGATTTCAACTTATGATCTTGCCCACTAAAATGATGTTAAGTTTTGTTCATTTATCATTGGTCTCAAAAGTTCAAGTTGTTAGGATGTGGGCCAACTATTATTTTATATTATAGCATTGGCAACTGCTTCTTTTCGGAAAATAAAAAAATACATGATTTATTGGATATGCAATATGGGGAAACTTACTAAATTCACTTAAATCTATTTTTCTGATGCATCAGCTCTCGAGGAATCATCCCAACGTAAAGATCCTTTTTTTGTTCTAGAGCTTGATGTTAGCCAACAAACTACTGAAGGTACATTTTATTTGGTATTAATTGATAGTCTTTTCTAAAGGATTTTAATTTTCCTGTTGTGATACTTCAGAAAAGTATTATTGTGTATGATATAGTAATAAATATTATATGCATATTGCAGGTGATGCAACTTCATACTCTGCTTGGAAAAGGATGGTTGACACTGTGAAGGTAATCCTCATTTATTGTCAAATGTTTGTTTAGGTTCAACTTCTATTTTGTTGAGAGGATGGCTTGTTGGCCTTGGGTTATAAGCGATTGAGTACTGAGATAAGTTTCAGTTGCCAACATCAGAGTGTGATGTACAAATCAACTCTTGCCAAAATGAAATGTTACATCAGTTGGAGTGTTGGTTCCGATAATGGTGTCCAACATGCGTTGCTGGTATTAGGTTATAATCTATTGAACGCATTAGTATCATCTTCCACCATCAGAATATTGTGTCCAAATCAACTCTTGCCAAATGGCCAAGAAAATAATGCTTTTTTTGGCTAGAATGAACTGTTATGTTGTTGGAGGTTTGTTACCCATGATTATGTGAAACATGTAGAAAAATGGAGTGCCATTAGGAGTATAAAACTTGAAGGCTTTTATTACTGCTCCATAAATTGAATGGATGGAAGTTATATGTCTCTCTCATTGCTTTTTTTGATTGGCACCTAGATATCTCATCTTTTCTTCACATGTGCAGTAGATTTGAGAGAGATCATTATATAATAGTTAAATACATTGAAGCATGCTTTGTGTTCTGCTCGTACCACTTACAGTTATGTTAAAGTCATAGCTAGACTGTCTTATGAGTCATATGTTCCTTGTACTCCATTTTCTACATCTTATCCTAGTCTTATCCTGCATCAAAGCATCCGTTGTCTCAAGCATATGCTTGTAGTTTTTATGTTGATTTCTCATTGAACTTCTCTCTGGTATATTTAGGTTTTCATTCTCCATCTCCAGCTTAAATCATCTATTTTCAAAGGAGAATTGCTTGAAGAGTCCATGCTGAACATGAGCAGTTCATTTGCTGATTCTGGTAAAAACCATGCTTCAGATGTTGCATCTGCAAGCTTCGGGTCAGAGGTTTCTTTAGGTGGGTATTATTCCAGTATAAGTTGAATATTGTCCAGGATCTTCTTTCTCTCTCACTCACTCACTTCCTAAAAATTTTGCAGGATCTGGTATCCCTTGCAGAATTGCATTTTCCAATGCCGGACTCAGAGACATCTACCTGATACCTGTGGCAAGGAAAACATCTGGAAAAGTGCTTCTTGCAGAGAAGCATCCTTTCCGTAGTCAAAGAGGAGTTGTACTTGCTATTGCACCATTGGCTGGGTTGAGTGTAAGTCTAAAAATTGGTATATTTTTGTTTCTAGGCCTGGTGGAAGTTTCGGTATCTCAAAATTGAGTTCCACTCAGAACTTGATTCGAGTATGACAGACCAATAATGTAGTAATGAAGTGGATGGCAATGTGGCAATCTGAAATTTTAGAATTGGTGACATGTAGCATTCTCGTATATTTTGAAAAAGTATATTTAAGTTAGAAGTGATATAGTAGAATGGTTAGGCTGCATCTGTAAAAAAATTTTTATTACCCCTTGAAGGGGGGAAAACAGAAAGGAAAAATAAATGATATTAATGTGGCTAAAGAGCTGTCACAGGAGCTTGAAATTCTTTTGATTCTTGTAGATCTGCTTTTCCTTCTGGTCCTTGTTTTATGTATATATGATTGATTTTGTTCCTCATATCAAACAGCCAACGGTAGATGAGGACCATCCGACATGGTTGCATCTTCAGATAAGAGAGTTTGAACCAAAATTTCATACAAGCAAAGTTAGAGGCTATCATTCAGGGATGTCCAATCATGTGGCTGCTGATGGGAGATGGACACTTGGTTTTCCAAATGCAAAAGCATGTGAAGCTGCTCGATTGTTGATACTTGAGGAAACTAGGAAACAGAGGTCCTCTGTTGAGAGTGTACTCGCTCCTCTACTGCACTATAATTGTCTTGGAAGTTTATCAGAGGGCCAAGATGAGTGAAGCTTCTAATGAGGGGTTGTAAGTTGTCTTGCTAACAATTGCAGTTTTGTTGTATTTGTTATCCTCTCTTCTTTTCCTCTTAAATTTTGTTACTGTCACACACAAGGCTGCTGTTCAAAATAATACTGTGGTAGAAATGTTTCATATTGGATTTATGGACTCAAATAGTTTTGTACAAATACATAAATTCAGTTTGTTGGATAGAATTTCAACTCAAAGTTGTACAGATTATATTTCCAAGATGATTAAGGAATGAATCTTCATTCTTCCATGATAATATCGCACAAATCATGAACTTAAAAATATGAAACCGATGATTTTTTTATCATCAATATTCTTGCCACACATCTTTTCTGATTGATGTTGATTTGATGGTAGGGGAATGTTAAAAACCAAAAGAAACAAAGGATCAGCATTTTAGCACAAAATGTAAATTGTCTTTGATTTGTAATTGATTGGAAAAATATTCATCTGCCTAATACGTGAAAAATGGGCGAATATTGATGTCACCTTTGATTTCGATGGTCTTTTACTCTGTAGGGGGCTCCTTGACAAGGCCAAACAATATAGGCCACGTACTAAAAGGGATGGGCAAAATAAACCAAACCCCATATGCAGGAAGATTAGAGTATGTAATGCCATGGGAAATGTGAGAGGGACATTGTATACGTACACCTGTTGTACATGAGAATTTGTGCTCAAAGTGACACCGGCCCGTTACTAGAAGATGCCCAGCTCAACCCAATTAAAGTTTCTGTGAGGAATTTAATTTGTTGAGTCTAGTTTCGACGTTACTGGGGTCTGGAGGGTTTAATTCAGCTGGGTTTTGAATGTATATATACTCCTATGGCTCTGCACAAGTAATCCTGCTGATCATGTCCAAATGGAATAAGTACTTGTTACTGGCATACTGCACTGTGGAAATGGAAAGGCTTAGTTGCAATAATTGGTCTAGTCGGTTGCAGCCATATATATATATAGTAGCTAATTAGATGATCATATATATATATCACAGCAAAAACCACAAACCACAAACCAATATGTACATTATATTTGCAGCAATTGAATGCAGCAAAAGCTGTACTTTGTGATCAGAACTGGACTGGCCACCACTTAATCTGATGCAATATTTTTAAGTACTGCAGGAATTGAAGCTCGTGCCTGCTTTGAATGCATGCTGTATTATGTAGTACATAGTTCAGTGCGGTCCTGGGTCTTTCAAAGTAAAAACTCAGCAACCAGGCCAGCTCAGCAGTGAGAAGTACGTACAAGCTTATATAGCAGCTAGCTGCATATTCATTAAAGCATGCACGAGAGTCTTCATTATAGCCTTGCAGGTTGGTGCAGAAGATAGATATATATCAACTCATCAGCTGAAGTAACCATATCTATCTAATCGATATATATATATATATATTTTATATCTATATATATTCTCGTGAATATATGAATTCATATGATGGTGGATGCCGCCTTTTAAGTCTAAAATGAATTATAACATATACTATTTAAATTAGTGTAGTTTAATTATTAGAATTTAATTAGAGCTAGGTAGCATTTTAGATACCAAGCATATATAAATTAATTAATAAAAGTAATGAAAACTTTTGGGCAAAGGAGTGTGTGGTACATAATTCCATCACCTTTACATTAACAAGGCTGTCATGTCAAAATTAGAGCAACTTTTTTCTCTCAATTCTAACCTTTAAAGTCTGGCCGGCCACCCTTGTTGCCATACATATATATATATAACTATTTTTCTTCTTCTCTCTCTCTCTCTCTCTCTCTCTCTGTGTCGTTTAAGATATTGCTTTTCACCCACATGGCCACGTATAGGGCCAAAGATGCTCATTTGAAGAGCTTAAAAGCATAAAATGAGCGTCCCTTTTGAGTAGATAATGCCATATTTTACTTTTAATATGGCTTTATGAGAGAGTGCTTTACTTTAAGCAAAAGAGAGAGAGGGGGCTAGCTAGAAAAAATAAAAACCATTTAAATATATATTACAACTCCAATGCATTGTGTTCCCATAACATGAGAAATTAAAGGACTTGATAGTGAAAGAAGAGAAAAGATAACCCTAACTTAAAGTAACGTTTGGGTTTGGCCATACGTACAAATCTCATGTCCATACACAGATTAACAAGTAACAGTTAATAGTACTTATATTGGATGGCTTTTCTTTAGACCAAGTTAACCGTTATTGGTGTATGACAGAGAGAAAAAAAGAGAGAGAAAAAAAGAGAGAGAAAAGAAAGAAAAAAGAGAGAGAATGGGTTAGGGTGTATTCTAAGTAATTGTAAATATTCGTCTCATTTTCAAACGCTCCTTTTCTAGCAATATTGGTAAGAGTAGTGCTTTGTGTTCAAATTATTTGGTGGCTTTCTATGTCTTTTTAGGCCAAGAAAGATATATATAAGAAGAAGCTTTTTGACTGGGGAATAAGAGCTACAATGCTCTCCCGACCCAGAAAGAATAAACAGTGCAGGGTTTTGGATTATATGTACTTGTATAAGCACTGTAATTGGGTCCTACTCTCATATATCATGCAGACCCCATTCTTCTTTTGATTACAAGTTTTCTAAATGAAATTTTCTAACAAAAAATATAATTTATACGACAATTTTCTAACTAGACCAATCTAAAACTCGCATTCAGTTACAGTTAATTTAATCGATCAATAATCAAGATTCACATTTAATATTTTTCAGTTCTTCATGACTCATAATAAAAACAGTCACGTGCATAGTTATTTGGATAACCAAGTTGGGACACTATTTAAAATTTAGGTACAAAATTTGAAAAAACCAAAAAAATTCTTAAATTAATTGAATGGGTATTTTAATTTACCCCCCTGCTGATGTGGCATTTCCGATAAAAAAAATAATATTAGCTTAGGAACTTTATATACAAAATAAAAGTTCATTTGAACAATCAATTTATATTAATTCTTAAATTCAAATAAAAGTTTCTAATATCATCACGAGTTTTCTTCAAAGATGATTAATTCTTAAATGTTATCCATCTCTTTCATTCTTTGGATTTCTATAACATGTTTCATAACACTAGCAAAGTACTAGCTAGCAGTAAAACTAAAACTATTATTGAGCAAATATTGATATGTATATATATCAATTAGCCGCGGGGGAAGAGAAAAGGCATTGATTTATAATTAAACTTCGGTAAAAGTAGAAGATGATTGAGGAATGAAAGGACCAGGAGATCTCTCGTTTGTTGTGTAAAAATTTGCATTTGTTTCGATTTTTAATGCTCAATTCCATGCATTTTATATTAATTATTAGCTTAATATGCTCCTAGCTAGCTAGCCAAGTTGCTAATTAAGTTGGTTAGTGGTGTTTTAATTAGCTCTCCTTTCTATGTTTCATGCTGCGGAATATATAAGACCAGCTGGGTCTTGCATGCCCCTAAAAAAGCTACAATTCAGCTGACGAACTAAGAAGGAGAAGAGAATAAGAGATGCATATTTAATTTGGCTTTAGACTGAAGTTTTAGGATACAGTTGATATTTTGTCAATGGATTTGCCGTTTAGTTAATTACTCACGTGATTGTTTATTATTCGATATATTAAGCACAATATTTAAGTTTCATAGAGTCTATATGAGATCAAATTCATATAAAACTAAACAATAGTTTTTAGTCTTTTTTTTTGTCAGACCATCTAATTTTAGTCAGTTTGATTAAATTTGAAACATTATCAGTAGAATATAAAGGCGTTCCGCCGACAAATAAAACCGACGAGGAAATATCTATAGTCTTGAGAAAGCAGCTTCATAATGTTCTTTTACTCAACCCATTTATTTATTTATTTTTCTTACTTTCATAGGACCTATAATAGGTTGGTAATTGTCCCCATTGGATTGAACATTTAGGTTTATATATCATCTTCCATTATGAAGCCCTATATGGTTGGTTGCATGCATCTAATTAAAGACCTGGCCTTCAAATTATTTAATCAGCAATGTGCGAGAATCTGTGAGTGGAATTGAATGATGAGAATCTGGTGGGAATGGTGCTTTCAAAGGAGCCTTTGAAAATCAATGGATAATACTTCTGTTATGGTCAGGAGCTTCTCATCCTTATAAGTTGATTGAGTTAAAAAATACTACTACATATGTGTTATTTTTATTTTTTGAATATTTGCATGGACATGGGTATCTGGTTGTTGGGTTAACAAGAGTACGCATGGAGTTTGGTTGCTTGTTTAAAAAGTTATGCAAGAGTATTGAGTATTTCAATAAATATTCTCTTATTAATTTGATAGTTTTAATTGACAACTTACATGTGTTATAGGTGTTGCTAAACTATCAATGTGAACTACAGATCAACTAAAATTTTATTGAAATATATATATAGTTTAAATTGATAATTGAACAATATAACATGTATGAGAGTATTCTAGTTTGCATTTAGTATATTAAATACATAACCTACTTATTATCAAATATTTGTTTTGATCTAGATGCTTCATCAATTTAACAGATCTTCATTCTTGAGAAAAAAGAAAAGAAAAGAAGAAACCCATTAATGCTCAACTTTATGCAATAAAGGAGGGTGAGAGTGGAGGGAATGTCTGAGATCGAGTTGTTAAAAATCCCCATGCAACATGCATTTAAAGTGTCAAGCTAGCTCTCTGTTATATTGTTCTTGATATATAGATGTATGCATAGAAATATATATATATATATATATATATATATAATATAAGCTAGAAAATGAATGGGGTCGGTCCGGGGGAGCTTTAAGCTTTATTCCATGTCTTTGAGTCCGGAAGAAAATCGTACACAGTTCCCGATTCCCTGAGACACATATGAGTGAGTCCCCATCTCTTTTCAGGTCCTCGATTTTGGCAGATCCATTAATCCATTCTATGGTCCTCAGAAACAAATTAATGCGGGTCATGACTTGACCCTCTCTTTCTCTTTCACTACTCTCACTCCATCTCTTGCTTCAAGTTAATATATATCAGCCTCTTTCTCTGTTTCTCTCATTGGTGAAATTATGCAGTACAGCACTCCCATACACCTATGACCTCATCATATTGATGTTAACTAGTCTAGAATCACTCAATAATGTGACAGACACTACAAAAAACATGGATAATAGCCACCCTTATTAGTTGCATAGAAAGGGGTGGCAGTTGAGCATTTTAGTCCCTATTATATAATAGCCATACTTTTTTATTAAAATTGAGGCACATTAGTCTCTGTTACCTAATTTCCACCCCTTTTTAAGCAACTAATAGGGGTGGCTATGGTCCATATTTGTTGTAGTGACACTGCGAATCGATCAGAAATTGTTTTTGGTGAGGGAGATGAGAATAAAACTCTCATCTCAGCTTTTTGATAAGACATTTTATTAAACATTTTGCCAATTTTTTCAGAAAAAATATTAAAGAAAACTAAGGATACTGGGACATTAATGGTTGAAAATAAATGTGAATGTGCCAGGCAACTACACTGTTTGCAAATCTGGCTTTATCTTCTCTGTCATTAGAGAAGTTATAATTTAGTGTCTTTCATAAAATTCAATCTATTCAAATAATTCAATTATTAAAGACATGTCACATTAGTTAATATACAATTTCAAATAAAAACATTAAAAATATATATTTTTTAAAAAGTTATATGTGAATTGATGTGTATGTCTTTAATCTTTGAATTATTTACGTGGATTAGATTTTATAAATGACACCAAACAACAGTTTTTCTAAAGGCAGAAAAGCTAATCCATTATTCGCATATAGTGAATTCGCCAATAATGTGACAAATAATATCAAAAGTAAAAATTATAAATGCTTTCATTAAATTTATTTATTATGACCTAGTTTTGTATGTATTTAAATTTTGAACCTCATTAATTATATGTACCATATTTGGCATTATAGATTATTTAGTTGTTTTTAGAATAGGGAATGCTAGCTTTTTATCCAAAAAGAGAAAGAGGAAGAAAGAGCTAATAGTGGCTGGAATTTGGTAGATTACAGAGAGATTAATACCTATATTCTATACCAAAGATTAAAGATTTGCTGTATATGTATACACTAGAAATGGGGTGTTTGTTTCTAGGTTAGTACCATAATGTTTTTTAATTAATTAATTAATTAATTAAAACTCTTTGCATAAAAGAGAGAGACGCACTTCCGAACGAAGACCATATCTTTTATGAAATTTGATGTAGAGTGAGAAAGAGAAAGAGAGAGAGGCAAAGCTGAGTTGCCTTTGATACTGGTGCATATTAGTCCTGCTTGTCAGCACATGCATTCCACTTTCCACTACAAAATCGACTTTAAACCCCACATTTACCTCACATACAAGAAAAGCACACCCCACCCTCCCATAAATTTCACACCCCCTTCCTCTCTCTCTCTCCAAATCATCATGATCATCATCTAGACTAAGATAACAAACCAAGCCTCACACAACTATAAACTGCATATATAATTGATCTGTGCTATAGCTACATATAGCGGAGTTCAAACCTAGAATCTCCCTTTAGCCTGCTCTCCCAAAACCTATCTCATCACTTCCTTCTTTCACTCACCCATATATGCCATGAACCCAAAACATCATCATGATGATCAACCAGTTCTCCATAGATTAATTCACCCTCTAATTTAACCTTGTTTTAAATTTCTTCTCTGCTAATCATACAAAGCAAGCAAGAAATTGGAGATATTAGAGAGTAGTTGAAGATGAGAGCAGGAGGCTGCACACTTCAACAGGGTCTGACTACAGAGGCTGCAAACGTAGTGAAGCAAGCAGTAACCCTAGCCAGGCACCGCGGCCATGCCCAAGTCACTCCTCTCCATGTTGCAAGTACCATGCTTTCTTCTGCAACCGGCCTATTGAGAACCGCTTGCCTTCAATCACACTCTCACCCACTCCAATGCAAAGCCCTTGAGCTTTGCTTCAATGTTGCCCTCAATCGCCTCCCCGCCTCCAACTCCAGCCCCATGTTGGGCTCTCACCACCCCCAAAACACCTCCATCTCCAACGCCTTGGTGGCCGCCTTCAAGCGTGCGCAGGCTCACCAAAGGCGCGGCTCTATTGAGAACCAGCAGCAGCCCCTCCTAGCAGTCAAAATAGAGTTGGAGCAACTCATAATCTCTATCTTAGATGACCCAAGTGTTAGTAGAGTCATGAGAGAAGCTGGTTTCTCAAGTACCCAAGTGAAAAGCAATGTGGAACAAGCCGTGTCATTAGAAATATGTTCCCAAAGTACCCCTAATTCTGTGAGTACGACTAAGTCTAACAAAGAAAGCAATCTCCTAGTCCAAGGTAAACCAGTAGTAGTGGTGCCAGCTGCAGATCCAGTCAGGAATGAGGATGTGACAAGTGTTATAGAGCATTTGATGAAGAAAAGAAGGAAAAGTATCGTGGTTGTGGGAGAGTGTCTGGCTAGTATTGAGGGTGTGGTTAGAGGAGTGATGGACAAGGTTGAAAAGGGAGATGTTGTTGAGGCTTTGAGAGAGGTCAAATTTGTACCCCTTTTACTCTCCTCTTTTGAGAATCTCTCTAGAGTAGAGGTTGAACTCAAACTTGGAGAGCTTAACAGTATGGTGAGGAGCTGTGTTGGCAAAGGGGTCATTTTGTACTTGGGAGATCTCAAGTACTGGACAAGTGAATACAGGGCTAGTAGTTCAAGTGAGCAGGGAAGGGGGTATTATTGTCCTGTGGAGCACATGATCATGGAGCTTGGGAATTTGGTTTGTGGCATTAATGAAGTAGAGAATGGGAAGTTTTGGCTTTTGGGGATTGCTACTTTCCAAACTTACATTAGATGCAAATCTGGTTATCCATCACTGGAGACTGTTTGGGGTATTCACCCCCTTACAATTCCTTCAGGCAGCCTGCGCTTGAGTCTTGTCACTGCTGACAGGTAAAAGCAGTTGGTAAAGTTTCATGAAATTAATATTTCCATCCTCCTAATTATCACATCACTCGTATAATTTGTCTTTCAAAAGTGTTCAGATATTCTTAGAATTACCTACAATTAGTATTACTTCTCTTTAATTTCTTGATCTTGAGGAAAATGTGCAAAGAACTTTGATTAAGTACTTTTGTCTTTTCTTCCTTTTGAATTGGATGGGGAATGGTGAACAAGGACTCTCTTTTTGAGTACAAGGGAAGGCTATTAATTAGTTCTTATGCAACTTTACTTGTATTTACAGTGACCTGAGTGAGTCTACAAGCAGCAAGATAGCAGCTGAAACCGGAACCAGCAGCAGGCTAATACAACTTGAAGGTGGAGATCAGAAGCAACTCACTTGCTGCGCCGAGTGCTCAGCCAAGTTTGAAGGTGAAGCTCGAAGCTTACAAAGCAGCAGCATCTGTAACAGTGAATCCACCACTTCAAGCCAGCTTCCTGCATGGCTCCAACAGTACAAAAATGAGAACAAAGGAGTAAGCACCACCACTAATGATCCTCAGGTACTTCTAAGTAATTATAACATCTTGATCAACCTCTTAATTAAACTTCATAATTATTACCCTACATGTATACATGTGGCCCAACGTTATTGATGGAAGTACTCCAAAACTAACTTTTTTCCCTTTGCAATTATCTTGTTCTCTTTTAATTCTTTTGTACCAGAGCTCTGTCCCAGTTGCAGACCTTTGCAAAAAGTGGAACTCTATTTGCAATTCAATGCACCAACATTCCAATTCCTCTGAGAAAGCTATCACATTCTCTTCTCTCTCACCCTCTTCCTCCATTTCCGGTTTCTCGTACGAGCAGCAACCACAACAACAACACCCTAATTTGCACCACCACCACCATCAGTACTGGCCAGTGGTCCAAGTACTACCCAAACAGCACTCACGGAAGGAACAACATAATTTCTGGATGTCTGAAACGCCTAACAAGGCGGTATCACTCGAACCCAGTTTGAGAATTTACGACATTAATCTGGAGAACAAAAATAAGGATTTATACCCCAGAAAACCCAACATTTCATCGAATCCGAATTCTACCCCTAACTCAGCCTCATCCAGTGATGTTGTAATGGAAATAGACTACGTCCAGAGGTTCAAGGAGCTCAATGCCGAGAGCCTCAAAACCCTATGCAATGCATTGGAGGCAAAGGTCCCATGGCAGAAGGATATAGTTCCCGAAATCGCCAGCACGGTCTTAAAATGCAGGTCTGGAATGGTAAGAAGAAAAGTGAGAGTGGTGGGAAATCATCAAAGTGAGATCAAAGAGGAAACATGGCTGTTCTTCCAAGGCCTCGACATGGAAGCCAAAACAAAGGTTGCAAGGGAATTGGCGAGGCTTGTTTTCGGGTCTCAAACCAACCTCATCTCCATTGCCTTGAGCAGTTTCTCGTCGACTCGAGCTGATTCAACCGAGGATTTCAGGAACAAGAGATCGAGAGACGACCAGAATTGCAGCTACGTAGAGAGGTTCGCGGAAGCGGTGTCGTTTAATCCACACAGAGTGTTTTTGGTGGAGGATGTGGAGCAAGCGGACTACTGCTCTCAAATGGGGTTCAAGAGAGCGATTGAGAGAGGAAAAATAGCGAATTCTAGTGGCGAAGAAGTTAGTCTTGGAGATGCCATTGTTATTCTGAGCTGCGAAAGCTTCAGCTCGAGATCAAGAGCTTGCTCTCCTCCTGTCAAGCAAAAAACAGAAGATGATGAAGATGGTGCTGCAGCTGTAGAGGAAACAAGCCCTTGTGTGTCTCTTGATCTGAACATTTCATTCGGTGATGAAGATGATGATAATGAGTATCAGTCGATTGATGACATTGGTCTTCTTGAATCGGTGGATCGAAGGATTATTTTCAAAATTCAAGAATT
Source organism: Purshia tridentata (assembly GCA_003254885.1). NCBI lineage: Eukaryota > Viridiplantae > Streptophyta > Magnoliopsida > Rosales > Rosaceae > Purshia > Purshia tridentata. The sequence continues at coordinate 14,120 of QANT01004074.1, read as the reverse complement.
GTGAAAAAAAAAAAAAAAAGAAGAAAAAAATAGAGAATGTGATCAGGTGGTTTTTCTTTCTTTTCCTTAATTTCTCATTTTTTCTAGCTTTTGAGATGTCTTTTTGCTTCTTTTGAAACTTTCTTTGTTTAGCATGCTTTTAGATTCTTAGGTTGGAGATTAAAAGAGTTTTCCTCGATCTTTATGTAAAACTACATGTACATTATCATCCATATGATTTTCCTGTAAGAAGTTGGTGGTCGGTTTAATTAATTTCCATAATTAATTTTTTTCTTTTTTCTTTTTAATTAAACATCTCTTTTTTAACTTTTCCTTCCCTTATTCGTGCATGGAATCAACCATTCTAGTTCTTGTGCATGCACCCAAACTATACATGGAGGAGATGTAGTGGAAAGTTTCATCTTTCCACATCACTATTCCCATTTCCCGAGGATGCATATATTGGTCAATTATGGCAAAAATGCTGCCAAAAAAGACGACCACTTGAGAGGCTAATTTTTGGATTTGACTAGAGGTGGAAATTCTTAGAACTAGTGGATATCAAATCAATTGTCCCACATCTATATATATATCCTAAAATTTAGAGAAGAAAATGAAGAGATTTAAATTATCTATTTATCTCAATTCTAACCATACGTACGATATAAATCCAAAAGTTTATGTAACTATATTTACACCAAATATGCATGTAATCATATTACCTTACGTTTTTTTACATTATCCTCCCTTTATTAATTGAATTCAGCTTCTTTGCTTTTAGAGAAGATGTTGTTTAGTCTCTTTCATAAAATATAGTCCACTCAAATAATCCAACAACTAAAAGCATGCCACATTAGTTAACATACAGTTTTAAACAATTCCACATACATACAAAAAATTCACTTTTACTACTTTACCTTTCATGTCATACACATTGAGCGTGTATGGTATGTCCAGTATCAACTAATATGTTTAATTAGCATGATACATATTATAGTAGCTTATTCCCTTAAAAGCTTAAGATTTTGGAGAGTTCGATCTGAGTCCAAAAGCCGTAATCCACTTTCTTCACTTCTTCATTGATTTGTAATGTTTAATTAAGGTGAGCTGCGCCTATGATTTTTCTCTCCTTGTATGTCTCTAACAACTCATGCACATGATAAGGCGCGCTCCTCATAAGGAATGATATTAATAAGCTTGATATAGTACATTAATTATTGTTGGTTTATTCCTTAACACTATAAGCTTTTGAAATTTTGTGATTCAATATAACGGGTGAGTTGCTTTGAACAATTATATGATCACTTAATTATTTTGCAAAATTTTAAATTCTTGACTCTTGAAAAAAGTTTGGAAAATCTCCTCCGGCCCTCTTCTTCCTAGCTTGGAAAGCGCTTTTGTGGTCAGATCGAAGTGCTCATGGCGCATTCTCTCTAGCCAAAGAAAATATCACACCGGAAATTGAATACAAAACAACACAAAAGCAAACAAAACAGAAGAATTTATGTAGTGAAATCTTGCCTACATCCATATATGAGAGAAGGAGATCCAAAATTTAATATCAACTAATTAAACAGTTATAAGTATACCTTGCAGCTCATAACTACACCAATATACTGTGCTCTCAAGTTCCTCACGTGCTCATAATGCTCAGAGCCCAAGCTAACATACCCTTATAATTAACTCTCCATTATAATCTACTGTTCATTTTATGTGAGGTGAGTTTTTTTTTCCTTCGAAATATATATAAGAGTTTTTTTTATATCTCTTAGATTTGAACAATGTATTAATTACCACTTTTGAGTATACCCTTAAAGTCTNGGGTCGTGTCAACCCGTTAATATTAACGGGTCGTGTCGGGTTTGACCCGAAACCGTTTCACCCGACCCGTTTGCCAGGTCTACCCTTAAGTGCCATATTAAAAATGAGACGCGTTAATAATTTATATCAAGCTAATATAAGTAGTAGTACTACATATATAGTTGAAATGGTGGCTAAATAGCCTAAATATTATCTCATCATGATTATTTGTTTTGTTTAAAACCACTAAAGCAAATAGCTAGGTAGTTATCGTGCCATGATGCAGATTTGCACATTAAGAGACAATCAACATCACCTTTTCTTCTAAATCTTCTTGGACTTTTAATGGGTGGGGGCCTATACCTTATGCTGTTCATTTTGTATAAATCAAACAGGCCTCTTCATTAAGAAAAGAATAACACGGGATCTCTTTTCAGATCACATGGCAAAAAGATCTCTTCAATTTACCAAATTAAGAATAACTTGTTTTCCTTTCTTCTAAAGGTTCAAGAGTTAAAATTTTAAGATTAATCCAAATACTGAAGGAGAATAAGGGATAAAAAGTTAGGATCAGAATATGTTATAAGTTCAATTATTTTCAATGTAAACAGAAAAAATTCAAAGAATATTATGATCAACTACAATTTATGTAGAGAAAATCAGGGTGGAAGGTAAGATTAGCTAACCTGGGCTGTAGCCCGGGTAAGCTCAACTCAAGAATATTGTTTATATATAAGCTAATGGCCCAAATTAATTGATACTCGATTTGATTATAGCTCACCCTCAATACTATAAACATTAGCCCACTTAAGATTTAAATCTTGGTTCACCACTGGAGAAGACACATACTGTATTGTTGAACGCATCTATATATGTCACCACAAGAAAATACAATTTTTTTTAATTGTGAGATGTGATTAAACTCCTAATCCACCTAATTAATTTGAACCTTTTTTTCTATTTCTCACAAATGCATATAAATTTAATATTAGCTATAATTATATACGTACAGTCATATATTATAAGGCTCGTTATGAGATTTTTCTTATATTTGCCGAACTTTTTCTTTGATGGGAATTAATTGAACTTTAACATTCTCATGATGAGAAGTATCAAGTGTAGAGCATCTACCAGCTCTCTGTCTGAGATATAGAAACATGTACAATAAAGCATTCGTGATGCCAAACATGCTTTGGACTTTATTCTAGTTAATTTGTCGTCTTTCACCAACAACCAATTTAATTTGGTAAATGGTAAACTTGATTACTTCATGTATGCAAGTATCAATATGCCAACTGTTGCGCCATATCACACAATCACAAAAAATGAAAAACAAACAGCATAAGTTTCACAGTCATGTTTAAGAATCAAACTGCTCAAAGACGCACAGTCATGCCTAAAATATAAAGCCGAATAAGAAGATGAAATGACAGAAAAAGGAAAGGTCTATTGTGCCTTAAGGTTAGGACAACATTCACAGATAAGTTTCCGTAAAAAGTGATATATATCATATTACCCTTGAATGCTTTAATTTATTAGTAGGAAGGGAGAAATTCTTAGGTGCAGTTTGCATAACATGTCATCAATTATTATGGGAGGAGTGCATGTTGAGAGTAATGTGGAGCAATGTCCCACATCGGAAAATTAGAACTTATAATTAGCATATGTGCTTATAAAATATTGGGCCACCCATATATTGCCAAATGATTTTGGATTGGATGTTCAAATTCTATCATAGTTTTAGTGCTTGGTTATTCACCATGGGCCTTTCAACAATGTTGTACGTATATACTCGTTTTTTATAAAAATTCTAATTGTGAGAGAAGCATTACACTCGTTTATTTTAATTTTTTTTTTTTCATAGGGTTCTTGTTACATGGTGAATAAATATTAACTTTATACTATTAGCGCGCCTGATGTAGATTGTTACTTATTTCTTTATAAGTATTATGAATTCAATTGTTCTATTATCTAACATGAGATCAGAGCTCCCCAGTATTTAAAATTAACCTTGGTTCGATCTCCACGATCTGGCCAAATAAAAGAACACCTTAGTTCCCCCACTTTTTTATTGGTTTGCAAGAATCAAGATGCATTGTGAGGTTATATTTATATGTTTCTCGATCTCTAACTGTAGTTTCATGTATCATCTCCACGTGCATATCGAATCGAGCTACACATGAAGTGAATTTAAATTTTTAGAGTCTAATTGTTTTCTAACACATATATTAATGTAAACAATTTATTGCAAGATATCGACAAAGATTTATATGGAGTAATGTTTAGTGACGATAAGACGGTGTTGATAACAAAGACCGCTATGGAAAAAGCCTACAAACTAACATAGGGCCACTCGCTGTATGATACTATGATATATACGTTGTGACGTCGATGTAGGGATTTGCAACTCCAGTTGTAGTAAGGATTCATCCTTGTCAAAGTTAGAGTTTGTATATACCTCCTTGCCTCTTTATAGCATTTAAGTCAAAATTAATTGGTTATTGGGATCAACTCCTTATAAATCACTAATAAGTAAGCTGACATGTTCCTACACGTGTGGATTCACTCAAGCTTAGCACATCAACAATTCATATTGTGTGATGTGAGAGTATGTATATCTGTAGGGTCTTGACACATGTATAACCCATTCTGTACTATGAGGATGACTTCAACCCAAATTAATTGGCTGTATGGACAGAGATATCCAACTCCTTATAAACCATTAAGACTATTATGTACATATAAGTGTTTTGTAAATAATGAGGCACGGCCAATATTTCATGTAGTGATTGGTTGGCAACCAAAATTTAAACATAGAATTAAAGAAAATGAGTAGCAATATAGCATTGTTAGTTATAATATACGAAAAGGAATGTTGGGAACGCGCAAAGTAAGATTAAGGAATGATTCATAACGTAAGGGTTGTGCAAAGGAGAAGCAACTTTTATACTTTGGAAGATATATAAAAGTAAAATCTTCCCCTACAAAAATCAAAAGAGCACTACTTTTTATGCTTTGTGATTCGTTTTGCAAAAGAATAACTTTTTCTTTCTTTGATTTTCGTAACCCCAACATTCTCATCTTTGGAAAGCATTGGAAAGTTGTGGTATAAGGGTTCAAAATTTGTAACTAAAACAAAAGGTGGAAAAAAAAATTAAAAAAAAATAAAGGGGAAGGGATTAAGAAAAACATATATATTATATAGATAAGCATCTCTTCTTTAAACCTCAAAGATGTTGCTACTTTAGAATCACCAAAAGATGATTATCTTCACAACTTTAAATTAAAACTCAAAAGCATAAGTAGGGAATTTGTCGCTTATGGCTTTTGAAAAGATTAAGGGGGCTTTTGAGACATAATGCATTATGCGGATGACAAAAGAGGAGTGGCCCTTGGCCACCTCTCTTTCTCTCTCTCTTGTTTTGAACCAAATCCAGCTTAATGTTATTATATTCTCTTTTACTTTTATCTTTCGTTACTTTTCTCTGAACTCTGAAAGGAAGAAGCTAGCCTCCATCTTAGACTGCCCTTTTTTTCCATTTTGTTTTCTTCTTTATCATTCTTTACTCCTAATACATTTACTTCTCCTTATATAAGTATTAACACACTTTATATATATAGATATATTAGAGGCATCAATCATTATTATTATATATAATTTTAAAATCTTAATTAATTAAAATGAAATAATTTAGTTTTTCATGTTTGAGTTCATTTTAAGCCTTATTTATTTATATCAGTTGATAATTAAAAGTTAGAATATTGATAATTGGTATATCTAGTGCAAAAGAAGTGAGAAACAAACGTTTTAATCTACAATTCAAAAACAATATTAAAGCAAATGATTTCAGCAATTACTGTGCTTATCTGGTGAATCCTTAAGCCTTAAGTTTATATAATTAGTTTCATTATGTGTCACTTCAAGAAAATCATTTGACCAATTATATCTTTTGTTGGATGGAGCAGATATCTGCACATATATATATATATAATTAATTAGCTCTATGTGATGTGAAATTGTGAATATTAAGTCCATAATCATTTGCTTTTATATGATCCTCTACATGATATCCCTGTCAGAAAACACTGAATTATTATTTTATTAAGATGTAAGTATTTGGAATCTAATTTCTCCCTCAAAAGCAGGAAGCAAGATAAAGTAGTATCTTTAATAAAAATAAATAAATAAATAAATAAGGAAATGCCAATTAATTGCAGAAAGTGGGTGTCCCTTTTGAAAAACAAAGCTGTTCACTTTTTCAATCCTTGTGGCTGCCATTTAACCCTTCCTTACCGGGCTATAACTTTGATCTGTGCAATGCATCTTTTTGTACGGCACAAATGGTTCAACTTTTGTTTTTTGTTTTTTTTTCCACTGTTAGGCATAGGCAGTATGAAAAGGGACCAATTCGATAATATTGATTATATATATATGTGCCATGCCACTGAAAAACACATGGAGCGCATTTTGGGTTCATTCCCTATACCAAGGAGTAGGCCAATTTGAAGATCATATAATTGATTTGAATAACTTTAGCGCAAAAAGTACACCAAATGCCACTTCTCAATCCCTATATTGCGTTCTAGATGGACTTGAGGAGATTTCTGTCAACGAAATTGAATTCTCTACTGATCTTTTTTATATTGGTATTGTGTTTCTCGTATGTAATTGTGATCTTTGTTAATTTTTGACTTGTGGGGTCCTAAGTATAATAGAGAGTTTAAGTTTAAGTTTTAGGTTTTAGGTTTTAGGTCTACCAAAAATAATTATTCTCAATGGAATTACAATTTAGTATATATTTTGGAGAATTTGTGGGCAAAACGTCGACCATATATGTTACCGTGGCTGTCATGCACCCACTGATCATAAATATGTAAGTTGTGCAAGTATAAAGCTGCCAATATGGACACCTAGCTTGTATAGTGCAACAGAAATTGAACTTTGGTAGCAGAAATCTTTCATGGGTCTGAGAAAGAGAGAACCTATACTGTGACACTGAGTATAAAGCTCACGCTTTTATTGGGAGTAAATGTTTTTCTTTTTAATTATTTTTTAATGAATTATTTTATTGGACCCAAAATAAAAAAGAAGAAGGTGATATTTCAAATTTTTATGTACAAAAAAGAAAAAGAATCCTCTACATTTTTATTTCTGAGCCGTGCGTGTTCGGTGTTCCTCTGCATGTTGCATGCACTGCTTATGATGAAAGACTGAAAAGTGGACGTACGTGAGGTAGAGGACCTGGTTGCCTGAGCCCAAACCTGTTTGATGATTGGTTATCTTGGGTTTAGGTATTTGGGCCTGAGCCCAAGATAATTATCCTCCTTAATCTTGGGTTTAAAAGCTTAATTTGAAAGCTAAATGTCACATCCAAATTCTAAGGCATTAAATAATATGAAATATGTAGAAATACCAAAATACTAATATGGGCACACCACATGTGATGCACACGTATTTTTGATTTTTGGATTCCATGAATTCATATTTTTTTATCTTTAACATACAGAATTTAGATTATTTAATTTGACTCCATATATATTATACAATATGCGTATTGTAACCCGTCTCTAAATAATGACATAATATCGTATTTTGTTTATTTTATTTGATTGTGAATACATAATATATCTTAGACTTCTTAGTTACCAAGTTTAAAGAGAGCTAAGATTTAAAGTTTCACATTTAGTTTATCAAACTCAAAGGATACTAGCTAGTGTCCAATCATCTCCTTACACTCACAGTTCAAAAAGACAGCGAGACTTATAAAATTGATGATTGATGATTAATGTTCAAATTTATTCTCACAAAACTGTAAAGCGGTGCATCACTAGAGGTCCTACATTTAGTTTATCTTTTTTTCATCGAAGAGCCTAAACTTCAATCATAAGGCTTACGGGATAAGAGACATGCATATTGATTAAGGCACACCCTTCTTAGCTTTGTTGGAGCCAATAAGCTTATTCTTATCCTCCTTTATATATCTCTTTTCCTTTCTTGTCTACGAGCCTATATGTTAATCCCTTTACTTGTTAAACCTTTTTATAACCACAATAAGATCAATGTGCCCACATATATAACTTTTTGGAACTCTAATCATTTATCTTTCCCAAGATATGGGTTAATTGTTTCAATTGTTCTCGTTCTTCGATCATGAAATATTCTTTAATCTTTTTGAAATTAACCAAACACATATGCCTAATCCAATTATTTTTCCCAAGTTACGTGTTATCAAATATTTACTTGACATAGTTTATCTTTTGTGTTTTTTTAAAAATTTTTTTAGTAGATTTTAATGTATGAATAATATGTAAGTAGAGAAAAAATATTAGCAGAAATAGCATCTTCCATATATAAATTCTCTAGAACCGCAGTGCAATAAGCCCACAAATCTAACTGAAGGCATGTTACAATTTTGTGCGATTTTACTTGTTAGGATAGATCGAAAAATTACAATGTGGATTTTTTTCATTTCTTATTTATTTTCGATAGAAGTGCTTACTTTAAGGTGTAATTTTCGTTTAGAGCTTAAATTTTTGAAATTTTAATTTTTAGCTCTCGAATCTCGAAAATTAAAATTTAAAATCAAAGTAATAAGTGTTAACATCTAAACACATAAAATTTTCTCTTTCCCATTGATTTTTAAAAAAAAAAAAATTTGTGTGACTGTCACACCATCCTATATATGATGGTATCATTAATCTACCGTATATATATCAATAATACTATTATATACTATTATATATGATAGTAAGTAAAAAAAAAAATTTTGTGTGACTGTCACACCATCCTATATATGATGGTATCATTAATCCACTGTATATATATCAGTAATACTATTATATACTATTATATATGATAGTAAGTGTAGAATTGTTGTATATACTATTATATACGGTTTAGCCCTCTAGAAACAGATTCTATGCATTTTTTAAAGAAATTATGGGTTTCTTTTACCCTTCATCCACTTGGAACTTTAATTTGTGAAGTGTCTTTAGCAGACAACATTATTGTACGTAACAATGGTTCTGTTGTTGCACCCCTTTCCTTGAAAAACGAATATACACCAAGTTGTTGATTTTGAACAAGTAAGCAGCAAAATAAAGACAAGGTCCAAGCTACAAGGTCCCTCCAAAAACTGTTAACATTTGATCGATCCAGATCGAGAGACCCACCAAAAGAGAAAGACCGTTGTTGGCATCTAGAAAAGACAAGCGGGACTAAGCATGGAGACAAAGTTTCCACACACAGCTTGAGAGGCCTTTCGCAGACTTTAAGAAAAGGGAAGTAACCCATCTCTATTCCCTTCCTCCTTTTCTTTCTCTTATATATGAGTGAATATTTTTGCATGAAAGTAAGGGAAATCTCGGATCCAAAAGACCTCACAATCTGTACATAAATAATAATTACATCACATCATCATATATATATACTCATTGAATTGATCATCACTCACTCTCTCTCTCTGTGTGCTTTTGTGGATTTATCATTTGAAAGTGATGAGATTGAGGGATCCAAGGAATTAAGAAGGGAGTACTTTCATGTGCTGTTGTTTCTGGGATGGTGAAGAAAGGAGGGGGTACCACTTCCTCAATGAGTCCATGGCCATGTTACATATAGTTTTTTGGTCTAATTTCTGGTGGGGTGCTGTGGGTTGGGGTGGTCTTTGATACAAGTCTTGGTCAAAAAGAGATGCCAAGAACACGCGAATAAACCAGGCAGAGAATGTGGGGTGATGATTAATTAGATTTTGGAGATATGATGTTGATGATGCTTTTGATGATTGTTGGGTCGTTTTCATAAAGCATATAGTTCTTGCACTGTTACACATACACACACCACCTAGGGTGAGACACTGTGTACACATAGCTAGAACATGACTCGATCTCGATCATTTGAAAAACAAAATTATCAGGTGCTGTGCTTTAAACACAGTTCAAATAATATTAGCCGAAGCATACAAAGAAACCCTTGTATTCTTCCAAAATAATTGTTAAGGGATGAATTTAAGGCCCGATGTCACATCTCCAAGGCAAGACAAATTGGATTCTTGTGCTAAGTCAATTCTTCTAGAAATATTATGTGTACAAGAAAAATATCGTGTTGTAGTGAATCCAAGGACAAGGAGATGAGCTCTTTTTTTTTTTAGAGTGATTTGACTTGCTTTAGAAGCAGTCACCTGTGAATCAAGAAGATATATTAACTTTTGGGGAAATTAACACCCTAATTTTACAAGAGTTTACTTCTCTCACAATAATTAATCACATGATCAATACTAAGACTAAATGTGAGAGAAACGTTTTATATGCAGCTAAAAATTGGAAGACCATATATGTACGTTAATATGAGCATTGGACCATCATTTCAATTTTCTTTTCTCTATTAGAAAACAATATTTCATTACCCAAAAGGGTAGAGGGAAGAATAAACAAAGTCCAAGGCCCCAAGAAGCGGGGATATATACTTCATTTCAGGCTGCCGCTGGCCCATCATTGTAGCCTTGTGTATGCCCATATTCCAGTCCATTCCATATATCCAACAGTAATGACATTGAATTGGCCCAATTATGGGCTTACAGCAATTACAACGTTAGCTTGAGAAGACCAAGACCAACAAACAGTGAGTAATTGGCCCATTCAAAACCCAACAATTTAATCTTGTCTTTGTATACAACGGGTAATGAGATGATATATGCTTCTTCTTCTTTTTTTAATAAGAGTGGATGTACTTTTGATTATATAAGATTTTTTTACATTTTATCAATCTAGATTTTGAGTTCAATCTCACTTTACCATCTAATAAAAAATTATATCAATTTATTACCTAAATTTTATATTTTTGTTTTGCAAGTTTAGACCTAGGGGAGATTCCATCACACTTTGTGTGAAAAATAGGCATGTGTGCCACACATAATTCCTTTTTAAAGAGTTTTTTTTAGTCTTTTTATGTCTAACTGGAAGTAAATTTGGAACATTTTCATCGGTAAACAAAGAATGTATGTACAATCCAACTCATACCCAACAAAGAATGTATGTAATATAAGCAAATTAACTTTATATCTATTGCACTTCGAATATCCCAAATAAAATTAAATCTTCCAATTACATTCCCAATTTGATATAGAAGGACCAAACAACCCCTTAAAAGGGAGTCATGTAAGACGCATGTGCTTATTTTTAACTGAAAGTACATATGATATAATCTACCTAATCATGAGGTCTCACATTGTAAAAATTTATAAATTCAGATAGTATGTTGGCACAATTTTTTATGGTTAATTTAATTGAATAACTCTTTTTAATCTCCCTTAAGCTTTTTTTATACTAGTCAGAAAATACTTACTTTTCTAACCCTTTATAATTTTTAGACCAAAATATCTCTTGTGTGAAATTTACGATTTACACCTTCCGCCAAAAATTCTATCAGTTAATCCACATTCTTCTTGCAGCAGTCATGAAAAGCGACAACCCAAACCCTCCCCTCCCCACTTGTCGGCCCCACCTCCCTTATCGGCTAGCAACTCATCATCTCTTCTTTCTATCTTTCTACCCTTCTCTCCCAACCTAAATCTAAGAAAAGCAAAAATAAAAAATGAAAAACCAAGATCTGGGTACACCAAATTGAATTCTTGAATCATTGAATAATTGATTTGCTTCTAGATCGACAGTACACCCAAAAAATCAAGACAAAAAATAATTCAAATTTGATCATTGTCAAATTTGTGGTCGACGCATTGTGGAATTTTTTGTTGACACATAGTCGATTTGTGTCAATCATAAATTCCACTATGTGTTGACCACAAATTCAACTGTAAATTTGACTCTAAAACACTTGTTCTTCACACTTCATCTTCATCGACCATCAACCATAAACCCCTTGAATCTCTAAAGATATGCAAAAATAAAAGTCCATGCTGCGACAAATCGGAGGTGGGAGAGAGAGAAGGAGAGGCGCGGGCAAGGGGTGTAGGTTGGCGCAATGGTGTGCATGGCTCTAGATTTGAGCTGGTGGTACACTCCAACAAGAACTCCGACCATATGTTCTTGCATCTATCTATGTACCTGAGAACATGGATCTAGCTTTTTTACTTTTGAAGACCGTGATGTTAGGTGCTATTAATAAAATCTTGTTTCTTTAAACAATCCAATAATTTAAAAAATAAAATGATTTATTTTTAATTAAATATTAAATAAATTTATATGGCTTCCTCTCTAACCATATAATGTTTGAAGGGAAGGGACCACATTTTAAGAAATTCACAAACAGTATAATCATAAATAACAGAGGAGCCGGATCCCTGAGAACATCCACATTGCAAACGCTATATGCGATGGAGACAAATCCAATAATAGAAAAACTATAGTATTGACTATAGTAAAAGAAAAGAAAGAGCGAACTCGTGAACATTTAATGGTCTAAATGACATATATTAATAGCAGCAAATTGCAAAAACAGCAGAGAAGCCCGACCACCACCTCAACCGCCTAATTAATTCAAATTTAAATGCGAGTAAATCACTGCTCCTTGGACCTCCACGCAATCACCAAAATCACTTTTCTTCCTCACATCTTGGCCACACCTTCTTCTTCACCCACATTTCCAAGAAAAAAACATCACTTTCCTTCCTTTTTCATCAACCTTTTTATCCCATATCATCAATTTATATCAGAAAAAATAAACCACAGAGTCTTTTACACAATTTCACAAACAAACTGTTTGAGAACATGAATGGTGGTGGTCTTAGCAAGTTTGGGACTGCACTCACAGTAGTGTTTGCAGTCACTCTCTTAGCCCTCCTAGCCCAGCTCTTCTACCTTCTCTGGCGCCGGACAAGCCTCGGCCACTCACTTCCCGCCGGAGACCCGTCACAGCGTAATTCTCTCACATCCTCTCATGGGTTTTTCCGTAATTTCCTCTCCTGCTGGAAAACCAAAACCCGCATCGAACCCCAACAAACTCATCATCCTCAACAGCCCAACAACCAAGGGGACGTGGATGAACTGCTCAAGTGGCAGCAGGGACTGTACGGACTGTCGAGGGTGCTGTTCACCATCGCCGAGGAGGAAGAGAGAGATGGTTTTGATTCGGAAGAGAAAGAGCCAAAGACGACGATCGCTGCTGCTGTGACTGTGAGGGTAGAGATGGACGTCGACGAGGGGACGACGCCGTTTTTGACGCCGTGTGCTTCGCCACCGTACTATACTCCGTCGCCTTCTCCCACTCGTGAGGTTGCAGTACCGTTTGTTTGCTTAGAAGTTGACGGCGTCGTATGAGCAGCTTTTGGTTTCCGGCCGACGACTTTAACTGTAAATTAATTAAGAAGATCATTTATCTTGTGTGGTCCATTGTCATCGGTGCTTGGGTTGACGGGTTAAGAAACCGGGTCGGATCTTGTCATTGCGAGGTGCCAGGCACATAGTATGCATGGTGATTGATTGGTCATTGACTGACTCTAACATAGCTTTTCTTTTTCTTTTGTTTTTTGGGAATTTTAATTTTCTTCATTGCCTTTAATTAATGTGTTCCTGAAGTGGAGCTGCGTTTACTGTGTAGATCATTGATTGCTAATGTGGAGTAATGCTTTTCGTACGAGAATGGTTGGAAAGCAAAAGTGGTGCATTTAAAGAATTACTATTTACTAACCGAGTAACCGTTGGAGTAAATGCAATGCGTGTAATTTTGCCACTACTTACCATCTTACGATCTTACGCAATGTTTATTACTGTTTAAATTATATTTGAGCAACTTTTTTTAAATCCTCTAACTACCAAAAAAAATTTTCTAAGCCCCCATTTATTTAAAAACTCTCCCAAAACTCCCTAAAATTTATAATATCTCTTTTACCTTTCTGACACGGACTGACGCGCTCTGACACGGACTGACGCGCTCTAACATAAACTGACGCGCGCCTAGTGTAACTGTATTTTAATACAGTTACACTTCAATACAGTTACACTATTACTGAAATTGAAACTGAATTTAAAAAAAACAGTTATACTGAAATTGAATTTCAGAAATATAATTACACTAAAAAATAACTACAAATAATTACACCATTATTTTTCAACAAAAAAAAAACTATAATTACATCATTACATTGAATTCAATTTCACAAAAAATAATTTTACTAAAAATTAATTTCAATTTTAGTAAACTCAAATTCAGTTTCACTAAACGTACTCACACACACACACACATAAAGACTAACACAAACGCACATATACATTCAGTTTCCCAATATAACAAGCTCTTAAATACAGTTACACGTGCATTCAGTGTAACTGTATTTCTTAAATACAATTACAATAAAACTGAAACTAAATTTCAAACATACAGTTACACT
>QANT01004071.1:0-32370 GCA_003254885.1 Purshia tridentata | reverse complement strand
AATGACATTAAAAATTTAAAATATTAAAAAGAAAAGAAATGGGAAATTTTGCAAGCCATTAAGATATCATAACAGGCACATGCATGGCCAGACATCCACGCATATCGCAAACTAAGATCATACCACTCAAAGTTTGTTTCTTTAGGTAAAATATGAAGAAAACATATCTTTAAGCGATCTCGAGGATGATGATTTCCTAACATCCAAGGCATCTAAGATTATTTCAAAAGAATAAGAAACTTCAAGTAAGGTGAATCACAATGCATGGGCTCTGCTCATTGGATAAAAGATGGAATTTTAAGTCATCTGATGAATTGCAGGGTAAGGACTCCCAAGTCACTATTGTCCGACTGAATAGTCCTGCGCTGGAATTCTTCTCCCAAATCGCTTGCAAAGTGTCCAACTGAAGAGTCCTACACTAGTACTCAAGTCTTTGGTGAATGGTGATACTATTGTTTTGATACCAATTTGTACATGATTTGCTGTCAACTTGTCGTTGAAGTCTTTACAGAATACTATATATGCTTGATTGGTTGTGATAGAATTGTAATTTAATTTTTCAGTGATTGAGGGAGAGGGTACAGAAGGTCATATTATCGATGGATATACTCAATTTTGTGCCATTAAAAGAAAATATGGAAGCTGAATGTGCTGGCTATGGAATCAATAAAAACAATTTTGCCTTTCTTGTTCTGAATCTTCTTTATCAATTGGTGTTTATACTATATTACTGAACCAATTTCCAAGGCAAATATTTCCAGTATTCGGAGAAGCATTATGAAGAGAATTCAAAATTGAAACTGGGGTAAATACTATTAATCACTAGAGCTAAAAGCCTACAACTAGAAGCTTTTAGAATAAAACTGTCATTTGAACAATACAATAAACTCTGCCAATAAAATGTGATGTGACGCAAAAGTGTTATCCAAACATTTATGATTCTAACTAGTTTCAGTAGTTCTTTTTACATGTAACATTTCAAAGTTATGCATATTAAGACAGGAATAGGAGAGGAGAGAATCCGATTCTATAAAATGCCCACGACTTTTAATTCAAGATATTAAAAAAACCAATCCCTTATCACCAAAATGTAAGTAATACCATAGATTTTGATTTATGATTTTAAAGTGTCATTACTAAATAGATAAAGCATGGCCATTCTTGAATGACACACAATTAATGAGCACAATCCCAATTCTCCAAATTAGATTAGCACAATCCAAATTATGCAGTGCCAAGCTTCGTTAGTCATCATCTAAGTAATACCTCTTTTGGGTTGATTTTATATATATATATCTCTCTCTCTCTCGCCTCTGGGCGTTACACTTGCTTTGAAGAAATAAGTTGAAACTTCCAGTGGAAAAAGATGAGTCACTATGATCCCAAGGCTCAACCAGCAGTCGTTGCTCCTTGTTTCACTGAGTTTGTTTATTGAGGGGAAATATATACAATGAGTTATATTACTTATGCTGCTTTTCTTTTGTGGGTGTTTCCATTTTTCATTTTTCATTTTTATCTCATGTGTTTGTAGGTTATGAGGGTTATCCTCCACCTGGATATGGAAATCCAGCACCAGGTTATCAACTACCCCCTCAGCCTCAAGTCATTTATCAACCACCTCCTCCTCTTCCACCACCACCACCACCACCACACTCACAATCAAATAGTTGCTTGGAAGGATAGTAATTAGCTTCATCTGTTGTGTATGTGGAATGACTCCATGAATATGACATGGGCATGACACATCCAAAAACAAATTTTAAATGGAATAATGCTATTTGCATACACTTATTTTGCAACAATATAATTGGCTTCTCTCTCTTTTATAACTTCAATTTGATAAATGAAGAAAAACGCAAGAAAACTACAAGAACACAGGCACACAGGCCTTACAAGCCGTAGAACAAAGAGGAGACAAGAAGAGAAAGCAGGTCTCCTACAGCAGCTAAGTAAAGCTTTTTAATCACAAAACTCCTAAGGTTCCCTTTCCAATCTATAAATTGTAGCCAAGGGAGTCTTTGCCAATTTTCACCACATTTACCCATCAAGCTAGTCCAAATGCCCTGACTAAGAACAATGAAAGAAGATCAATGTTGGGGTTGAAAACTAAACATTAATCCTATCCTTAGTAGCCACACAAGACACAACGTAGTTTATGCATGCCCATCACTATATGTTTAATGGCTGGTATCCAACATGACGTGTAACGTATAACGCAGAAATAAAAACTTCAAAATGAAAAAGTCCAACAAATTAAGCCCTGTGTCTCCCCAACCAAAAGAAATACACTACTAAAGCATTTTATCTTATATATGACTGTTGATGCTCACTGAAGGGACTAAATCACTTGATAGTTGTTATCCTTGCAGTTTGGCTGCTCTTTGTTGCTGCTGCTGTCTGGAGATGCTTTGCTTATAAACAAATGCAAAATCATATAGAGAGTCGATCTTGCTTTCTTTGAATTGAAAAGAACATGAATATGATAACTCTAATAAGACTATCATAACTTGCTTGTTTATACTAATGCATATATAATAACTACAGATGGAATGATTTAAATTCATAGTGCTATGATAACTCTAATAAGACTATCATAACTTGCTTGTTTATACTAATGCATATATAATAACTACTGATGGAATGATTTAAATTCATAGTGCTCTTGATCCATATATAATACCAATAAACAGTTTACCAAGATAAATTAAAAACAAAACAAACAATCAAGTCTCCAGAAATTTATCAGATGCATTGCTGAACATAAAGCAATACAAGTTTAGTACTTGAATTCTTCCTGATCATGTGCGGACATGCTGCGGTAGTCTAGGAACTGGTGTCGGCCACCATGGGAACACAAATGAGTAGAAGTAAGACTCAGTATCAAGTTTGTCGATAAACTTTGACCACTCTCCTGTACGAGTGTTGCATCTGATAACCTCTTTGCTGAAACCGAAAACTACATACAAGATATCCTCATTGCTGGGGTCAAAAACTATCGGACAATATAAATTAAAACGTCCCTCAAACATAGCTTCGTCTAGCACATAATACTCTATTTTTTTCACACAAAAATTTTTACCTCCGTCGTTGACCATCTGATCATGACCATCTTCTGGTTCTTCTTTCATGTCGAAAATAATTATACCTTCGTTTGAGAGGTTGTAGTTCATCATGGTGCCGCCCATCCGCAAACACCCTCCGTAGACACCAATGTATTGACCAATATCAACAAAGCAGTTGGGTATATTAGATGGGCCACAATATTCGACAATACGACATTTATTATAATCAATGGCATCTTCACCATAAACTTTGATCATGAACGGATCCAACCCAAGAAGATGGCCCTTACCATCATCAATACTCCAATATACCATTCCATTGTAAGCAAAGCTGAACATGTGGTTGAGAGGCCAAAATTGTATAGGAGATGATACAACCGACACTCTCCATTCACCAGTCTCAAAAGAGAACATTTCCACGTTGAATATGAAGGAACCATATTCCTGATTATATTTAAACTCCTCCTGATCAGGAGGAGGAAGAATTCTCACAACCTTGCACCTATACTCAGAATTAACCCGGATGATATGCCCTTTCCCATCATCGTCTTCCTCATTATAGTTATAATACGGAATATCACAGATGAATCCCACTGGTATGGGGTATCGGTATTCTTGATGACGGGAAGGAGGAAGAGCAACCCATTGCCTGGTGTATGGATTGCAGATGTAGTATTCACGTTGATACAACTGGCTTGCACAACACAACACTAAGTCATTATACGTGGCTACCACAAATGGCTCTTCTGTCAAACCGTGGAAAGTCATGAGTCTTCTGAAAACCGGAGACAACACTTGAGTATGGATATCCATTCCTCTGGGATTTAGTAGACCCCCTGTTATTGGCCCTTTTTTATCGATTTGGAGACGCACATAGCGGCCAATAAAATAAGGATTGGAGATGAGAGTGCCCCAGCGCTTGGACACACACTTGCATTGAAAAACCAATTTCTTGCAAGCAAGTCGACATAGGATTTCAACCAATAAAACGTCTGGAAAATCATCAATATTGATATTATTCATCATCATTTTAAGCAATGAATATGAACAGAGGACGGAGCTTCTAGGGATGACTGGGATCTAGTCCTTTTGGCAGCAAGTATCAGCTTTCAAGACCACAGAAACTTGGACAGAAGACCTAAATGACATCTAGCGTAGGGTGCTTACTCCAACCAGCAGAAAGTCACAATTTTTCAACAATCTTGGCAGACTCTCCGAATTTTACAACAATCTTAAGGTCCCAATTTTTCAACAAATTTTTAGCAGAAAGTCTCAATCTTTTAATAAATAAGCAGGAATTCAATCCGATCCCAGCAAATAAACAACAAAAACAACCTGGAAAATAGATATATTTCAACAAATTTAGAAGGAACTCAATCCGATCCTAACTCATAAATAACATCAGCCTGGAAACAGAGAGACAGAGAGAAAGAGTATCTGGAATAAAGAGAGAGAGAGATATAATTCACCAGGAACATCTACGACTAGATTTGAAAACAGATATGAGAGAGGGGACGTATGGAGAAGAGAGCGGTAGGTTTGGAGGAGATCTGAGACGGCCGAGACTGAGAAGAACAAGAGTTCTTTTTCCCTTTTTCTTGTTAGTCGATAGATTTGATTGCCTTTAATCAGACGGCCAGAGATTATAACAAAAGTAGGAATAGTGGTGTCATCACGTGTCAGCACTTTGGTATGTTTGGGCTTTAAAAGGCTCTGTCTCCAACTTTGCCCATCTTGTTCTCCCAAAAAGTTTGGTTTCTTTAGGGTGACAATTTTAGAACCCAGGTTGGTCTTTCTCAATTATTTCCATGAAATTAAGAAAAAGAAAATAAAAAAGAAAACAAAAAAATTAGTACGACGCCTGAGAGATTCGAACTCTCGCGGGGAAACCCCATGTACTTAGCAGGCACACGCCTTAACCACTCGGCCAAAGCGTCGCTTTTGTTGAGTATATCGAGAGAAATTTATTTATACGGTTTTCGATTTGCTGGGCACAAGCGCAGAGAACGATCATGTGCTAAAATTTATTAAAATGTGGGTCATCAATTCTTTTTGGCATTACGCATTACTCCTTGAGTTTTTTACAAGTCCACATTTAATAATATTCTCCAGCATTTTCCAAAGTCCGAATCAAACAATCAGACTTTGGATTATTAAAGAATTGAACAACTTAGAGGCATGCCATACCTGTCATTTCAAGCCTTCCTTTTTCACCAATCGAGTTTATATCAAAATAAAAGACAAGATAGTGTGGTGTAAAGTTGCAAACCTTTTGGATACGATCTGTCCTATCAACAGGACAGATTAGTCTTGTCGTGAACTAGTTTTGATTAGAAAACATAAATTTTTAATTATTTGAAATTATAATTTCAAATAAAATAACTGTCATTTCTTAAATTCTTAATAAACTCACCAAATATAAGACAACAAATTATCATATATTTTAATTACTTAGTCGTGTCTAGTCTCGTTCCCCAAACGAGGCATTTGTGTCCACCAAGCAACAAAGGTGCGGATCATGTCGTTTCTCTTAGGCACAGTTTGGGATAGCTGTGACTTTGGAAAAAAACTGCTTGTTATGTGGTGAACAAAGAAGAGTGCAAAAGTATTTTCCCACACCACACCACAGTTTTGAAGCGTATCCCCCTATTACCTGCTTTTTTCGAACCCCAAAAATTGCTTTCCCGCACCACAATTTTGAAAATAAACATTTTCAATTGTTTTACCAAACAACAAAAAGTGCGGCCCTTCACTAGTTTCTACCGCAACAAATGATACTTTGCATATTATATTTGGGTTTATGGTAATAGATATAGCTCCAATTGTTACAGAAAAAAGTTGCATGTATTGTGTTAAAGTTGCTGAGCATAATTTGATTCAATTTATTGCTTCAGGTCAGTTCCCAAGCTTCAATTTTGCACACAGCCCGACCTCAAACTGGCACCTAGTTCTGTAGTCTTTACCACAACAAAGAATATTGTGCATTATATTGGGTTTATGGTATAATAGATAGCTCCAATTGTTACATTAAAAAGTTGCATGTATGGTGTTAAAGTTGCTGAGCATAATTTCATCCAATTTATTGCTTCAGATAAGTTCCCAAGCTTCAATTTTGCAACAAATAATCATGGCCTGCCCAGAACACAATGAAAGCCCAATTCTTCAAATATATACAAGGGGGTGACTAATAAGTTAAAAACTGTAGAAAACAAAGCCAGTGTGACCATGAATATTAGCCCAGACAACACCACCAATGCTGAATAGTGAATATAAGCAGGCACATATCCCCCACTGCAAAACTAGGTAGCTCAAATGGAGGAGAAGGCTGAGAACCCAGTACTGCTCCACCTAACAGCAACCGGACTCCTCACAAGGTGACTCCCATCCGACCACTCAATCGACCCATATCTCTCTTTCTGACTATACCCAACACCTTCAGCAAACGTAACCTCATACGCCTGAGTCCTATTTTCAGCACTAAACACCAGCCTACTAGGCGAAACGCTGATCTCAACCCCTGCCGGAGCATTCACTTTCACCTCATACACCGCATCCACAGCACTCCCAACATTCATAGCAACTCTCTTGTACTTAACAACGTCATTGTCAGACTTGAAAACTACCGAAAACGAAGGGTAATTCAGATCACCAGGACTAACCAAGCCCCCAGTAGTGCCCAATTTTGTCTCGCATACATCAGAACCAGCAGGCTCTCTCACAAACACGGCTATTTGCCTTGGACTGTACCCAATGGAGCACAAGAAGGCAACATAATCGTCGACATTCATGTCATACACCAAACCCGGTTTCAATGCTCGGTTGGGATCAACATGCCCTCCTCCATGCACAAACGGGGTCGAATCATCCCCGGTCGCAAGGTCCTTAATGTTGTTCCCGGTATTGTCCACCGTGTAAGCTGTTGTGACCAAAGCAGATTTGATAGCAGCCACGGACCAATTCGGGTAAGCCTTTCGAAGCAGAGCAGCAATGCCACTAACATGTGGGCATGACATCGAAGTCCCCGAAATTATGTTGAACTCCACGCGCCTCGGATCAATCTCCAAGTCAGTGGGGGAAGAAGCCCCGGTCCAACCGGCCAAGATGTTAACCCCGGGAGCAATCACGTCCGGTTTCAGAATCTCTGGCGTGACAGAGTTGGGTCCTCTGCTAGAAAAGGAAGCAACCTTCGGAGATGGCGGTGAGGACCCAATTACAGTTCCGCGGAATGTAATTGTGGCAGTTGGGTATTGCCCGATTTTGATGTAGTTTCTTATCTGCTCCGCGGCAATTTGACCCACCGTCGTCGCCGGAATTAGATGTGAGTCTGCGATGAGCTCTTCCCCGCTGTCCTCTGTATTCGCCAAAATCATTCCGAGCCCACCTGCGAGCTTAACTGCGCTTCCTTTTGCGACTCTGGCATTGCCTCCACGATCGCAGACAACGATTTTTCCGGTCACTTTTGACGGTTGGAGACTGCCGGAATAGCAGTACTTGCTTCCACAGTCTCCGCCGTAGACTAGTGGGAGCTTGAAATCAGGAAGAGGATCTCCGGAATACAACGACACACCGCTGAAGACTCTGCTGTCCCCCAAAACGACGTCGGCAGGGAACTCTCTGTCGATGGTGGAAGCACCTACTGTTAAAATCCACGGCGCGATGTTGGTGGCGGTCAATGTACCGGGCCCGGAATTCCCGGCAGAGGCCGAAACCAGAACGCCTTGCTGGGCGGCCCCGAAAGCTCCGATGGCTATGGAGTCCTGGTCGTACGGTGGCGCGTGGCTGGCCCCGACGGAGAGTGAGATTATGTGAACCCCATCGGCGATGGCTTGGTCCATTGCCGCCAAAATGTCCGAATCGAAACACCCAAAGCTCCAGCAGATCTTGTAGGCTGCGATTCGGGCCTTCGTGGCCATGCCTCTGGCTTCGCCATAAGCGTACTGGTAAAAGCTCGCGTTGGCCACCACGGAGCCGCCGGCCGTGGAGGCTGTGTGGGTCCCATGGCCTTCGGTGTCACGTGGGGACCTCGATTCCTTTGACTCATCCATGGGTCCGCCGAGGGCGGACTCGTAGCCGTTGAAATAGGCCCTGGCACCGATGATTTTGCGGTTGCAGGCGGAGGCGGGAAAGTCACTGGTGGTGACGCAGTGCCCTTTCCAGCTTTTCGGGACCGGTCCCAGGCCCGAGTCTGAGAAACTCGGGCGCTCAGGCCAGATCCCGGTGTCGAGGACTCCGATTACAACGTCGTCGGCGTAGTCGGAGTTGGGCCAGAGGCCGAAGCTGTCGGCCAGGCCTAGGAAGTCGTAGGTGCGAGTGGTGTGGAGGTGGCGGGCTTGGTCAGGAGTGACGCCGAGGACGGAAGGGTGATCGCGGAGCGCGGCGGCCTGAGTGGGTGTGAGGGTGGCGGAGAAGCCATGGACAGCGCGGTCGTAGGTGTAGAGGAGTTTTGTGGGGTGGGGGGAGGGAGGGAGGGAGCGGATTATGGAGTGGTACCAGCCGCGGTGGGTGGAGAAGAGGGCGGGCTTCTCGGATTTGGACACGTGGACGATGAAGGTCCGCGGAGGACCGTCGGATTGGAGGTGGTCAGATGGTGTTGAGCTTGTTACGTGGAGGAGACATAGGAGCAGGACGAAGAGAATGGCCATGAGGGAGTTTTTCCTAAGAGTTTGGAGAAAGAACGGTGAGTGTGAGAGTGTCTGAAGCTCAGTCTGTACTAGTGAGCTGTTTTTATGGCCACATGGCTTTGGTTGATCCTTTAATTTGTTCAGAAATTTTGGTCAGGTTCATTCGTTTTGATCCATACTATATCCGACTCATATGCATAAAAGAAATGACAAAAATCTGGTTGATTCTGCATCTGATATTTTGATGGGTTTCTTTTTCTTGTAAGATTGGGGTTCTTTCTGGGTTAGAGCCAATCAGGGGCATAGTCGTGGCTGGAGAACTACCAATCAGTACAAGGGTGGGACCATGGATGTTTAGTTGGTGTGTCAACCAATTCGTAAATGACAAATCAATCAATGTGCTTTATTACCCAAAGGAAAGGACATGGGATGGAGAATCAAGTGGCCCATGTGTGCATCATTCTAGGATCGGCAATGGCCAATGGGATGGGTTGGATTCAATAAGATGATTCCATTTACGAGTACCCCATACTTAATATCAAAATATGCATTTATCCATACATACATGTTTCATCTATCATCCATGTTAACTATCACCAAAATCTTTTTTATTTATTTATTACAGGGAGGGGGAAAGGAGAGTTTGAATCCAGATATGTAAATAAGAGTAGAGTTTTTATTCTGGGTTAATTAAATTAATGATAATTCATGATTTTCACCACCAAAATCAACTATTAGATGGTGGATCTATCATCCATTTACAACTTCTCATTATTTGGAAGAAATTTCCTACATCACTCCAGCATGGGAGCTACGTTTTGCCCCCATTATTGGTTCTTTGAAGAAGACATTTTTAGATATTAAATTGGTGTTGTGGTGTGGGGAGTGATATTCACACAATTCCTGACACGAACCAGCACATTAATTAATATTGGTGTGGGGAGTGATGTTCAACGACTTTAATCAAGAAAATATGAAAGTCTAGTGGAGTTTGGTTCCACTTTTTATCAGGCTGCTACGCACAAATGACAAACCAACACTGCTCAAGTGCTCTCCCCTCTCCTTCAAAAGCAAGACAATAATTTTACAAGAATATTATCTCTTCCTCATGTTTTAAGTGAAGGTTCTTAATAAATGTAAGGTGATAATTGCATAATGTGCATTAAGATTACTTGCATAGAGTTATTGCATTAGCAGCACCAATATCATAGACAATATGGATTACAACATGTTTATGCAGAATTAGAGACATAAACAGGTACAGCAGCATGAACACTTCATTTTCTTCAAGCAGCAGCAGCCAAGCCTTTGGGAGTTACATGATGGACAGCAGGGACATCTATCATGTAAGCAGTAGCAGCCATTAAAGCAGCAAATCCATGCAAGTTTGGAACAAAATCCTCCCCTGCTCAACACAGGTCTATGGCTTTAGATTCGCAAACATTTCATTCCAACAATTCATTTCTTGATGGCATCAATATGTATAAAGATTTCAAAGTTGAGGCATTCACCAAACCATTTGTTTTATATCACTCATCCCAACAATTGTTTCTAACACTCCAGTCAAAGACTCCAATTTGGGTATCACTGTTCTAACAATTGTTAAACTTTTGTGGTTTCACAAGCTTTTGTGACAATTTTTTATTAACCATCATTCAAGGCCCCAAAATGTGAAATTCGACCAAAAATGAATTGTTGCAATCACATGAATCGTTGAACACCTCAGTAAATTAATTTTGCTGCTAAGCCATTATTCCTAGAAAGGATGTGGATCATAAGCATCGAGCGAACAGGCATATAAATGAAGCAATCTCATTTTATTTTTTCTGAGAAATGTATATTAACTCCCAACTCCAACTAGATAGAAAAGAGTAAGCATAGAATTCAAACTATTATTCTCATAGTACATTCTAGGCTTCTAGCCAGCAACAGATTATTAAGAATAAAACAAGAAAACCCCAAAACCTTCATGTCCATTGTAAACTGCACTGTGCTTTTCTCACCTCAAAGGTGATCACATTCAAAAAAATATATAATATATCTCTATAATATTTCCTTTAAAGTATCTTGTACCTGTAAATGCAAATGTCCCCATTTGTATTTCTAGTGAAGGGAAGAGAGTAATTGAAGTAGAGAGGGAAAAAGTAAAGACTAAGAAACGTACCAGATCCTCTTCAAAAAGTGATGGGGTTTTAGGGTCTCTCTATCCCTGATTAAAACAAAGTGATCATGCAAATTTTACTGAGGCAAAATCAGTGTACAGATAATATCAGTAAAATGGTTTTGATGTTCAAGAGTCATACGTACACAGCTATAAAAGGATCTGGGTTGGCCTCTATAAAAGCTTCAAGTCTGTAAATAAAATTTTAATAGATAAATGAGATCATTTATTTTATATTATAACAGATGGGGAATTGGACACAATCAAGAGTGTCAAGTTCATACAGAAATCAGACACATACTCTTTGCAGCATGTGGAAGCTGGTTGAAGACCTTCAAGTGAGTTCAACTCCTCCTGCTTTCAGTGAATTTTTCTATAATTAAGCACACTTTCATCCCTCTATTAATACATCATACAAAAACGAACAGAGGATTCATACTTCTCAGAAGCACACATATAATCAAAATGTAGTCAATGACTCAATTTGAATCCTATGCTTCTCTTGCTTTTTCTTGTTCAATCTTAGCCGTGTAATATAAATTCATGAATTTGTATAATTTCATTCACACCCTGAGGCTTTGAGCTTTTGCTCCCTATCTTTGACTGATGACTATATAGCAGAAGATATGGATCCTTCACTTTCTGCAGCTCAAGCCCAGCCCATAAACCAAACCTCAAAGCCCATTCTTAACCAAAATGTTGCCACTATAAGCCATTACCTCAAATGGGCATTCTTCAAATTAATTTACTGCATATAAAGCAACTGTAAAACAAAGGGAAAGTCAAAGTTTTGAGAGTTGACCTGAAGCAGACGAATCTCTCTCTCCAATGCTTGAACCTTGAACATTTGCCACCGCTTTCCGTACAAATCCAAACCCGGCGTGGGAGATCTCGGGTTCGTTTCCCGACCCGCCGAGGATTTGGAGCTACACTGACCCTCCATGTTTGTTCTCACAGTAAAAACGTCGCCGGCGAGTTTTCTACACAATGTAGGTGGTAGGAGGGGTAAACTGGTGGTAATATATACTCGCTGGTTTCCGGAAACGGCGTCGTGGCATATGCGTGGGCCCAGACTACGTGTGTGTCTGGCTGCGACGTTGACTGTGACGCTACAATTCCCAAACCACACGAGTGACGACACAGACCACGTAACGTCTCTACGAAGCTGAAACGTCGACGTTGTGCTGAGGTTGATGTCTGCTTTTACCAAATAGCCCCTTGAATTTGTATGCTTTTGTGAGTCTGAGACGATGCTATTTTCGTAAATTCAAAGTATGTCATCAGACTCGAGGGGTTGCTAACGGACAAGACATTACGAGCAAGGAAAACGCACACTTTGCTGATGCGTCGACCACCAGAACTGAAATTTGATGATGTTCCCGGTTTTTGGCGCGGTCAATACAACGTGGGCCAAAACTATATGGGCTTGGGATCGGGCTCGTAGCCTACTATTTTTCATAAATTTTTTTATTATAATGGGTTATACTAGACGTAATGGGTTATACTCTAATTTTATTATAATGTGCCTAATTGAAATAGTATTGTACTTGCCTGCCCAAAAAAAAAGAAATAGTATTGTACTTGGGCACAAATCTAAGTTAAATGATTTTTTTTTTTATTACAAGAGAAGAAAAGAGTTCGAATCCAAATTTGTAGGGATGAACTTTTGTCCTTAGCCAACTAGCTAATCTCAATTCACAAGTTAAATGATGTTTGGCAAAATAAAATATAAACCAAGTCATTACAATTCAATACAAAAGAATATAGTTTAGTTCGGCGTCCTAGTTTGACGTAACAAACCGGTATAGTTATATTTAAATCGTTCCAAACTTATTTTGATCCATCTTTGCATTTTTATTAAGTTCACATTGATGGTTGAAATTAAGTTGAAACTATAAAAATTTCGAGGCAAGAGATGTGTGGGTTGTGGTCCTGTAGAGAAAGATAGGTATATTCTCCTTGTTGGAAACAGCAACAAGGTACAAGAAATTCAAATTGGGGTTAACCAAACCACAGACCCAGTCAACCAAATCGTACAAGATAACCAAAATTATATCCCACAAATATATTAATCTTTCATTGAGATGAAGACAAGAAAGAATGAAATCATGTGCCATTTCAATACATATAAAATAAAAGATCAATGATTGAGCATAGTGAAAGAAATTTATATATGTTATTGTGGATTAGGTTAATTGCTTAAAATAATAATTAAGACAGGTAGTCTTATAATTGGTGGAAGAGTGTAGAAGCCACTAGGGTCTCTAGGGTAGTTCCAGTTTGTACTGGTTATGTGTTTTTTTTTCAGAAGTTAAGTCTTTCCAAAGAAAAAAACACTTGATTTCCTCATATTATATTTCCTGTCAGTCTGGTTGGTGAGTTTATCTAATTTTGACCCCCCATGCAAATTAACTATGCATTTTAGATAGGCTATCTAGCCTTCACCAAATGACTCATGTTTTGATGTTACCTTTTAATTAATTTTGATTAGCTCTTTAATTTTGCATGATATTATAATAAACAATTTACATATTAAGCTTAATATTACGTTGTATGTTTTCACAACACTTAATATGAATGGTTGACATATATAACCCAATGACAGGAGGTTCTACATGGTGGAAATGTAGAAGCTACACATATTGCTTAATAATTAGGGTTTCCAGTGCCCATCACAACATGTTGGATGGTTTAAGTGGCATACATATCTTTTGGTACAGTTTTGAGCTGTAATATTCATGCATGCAGTGATGCACAAGATCCGAAATACCCAGAGCCTTGTATTTGGCAGACCACTCATATATAGACGCAGTGGTTTATGGCACTGATTCAGATGTCACAATCTTGGTTGTCACTGCATTCGTTCGTTTATATATATTATCCACTTGTGTTGTGTCACTATCATTAATAAAACTTCTTTTCTTGGGAAAACTCCGGAGCCAATTATGTAAATCTGGAAAATATTGAATTAAAATGAAAAAGTAGAATGAGTTAGAATGGATAATTATCCTCATTGATCCAGGTTGAATCCTATTCAGATCTTTACTCTCAATAATGAAGACCGAAATCATCGATGATCGTCATTTTCAAGCTCTTTGCTATCAAAGGTATATTTTGACATGCATTGAATGATTGATCATTTGTTAATAATAAGAGTCTATTAAACTCATATAAAATTTTACTTACATTATTGAGCGAATATGTTTGATAAAGAATTCAACTCGTTATTACTTACTTTGATTCATAATAGAGTCGTAAATGACGTTCGATTATCTAAAAATGAATTTGAGTCTTGTTACGAGTTTAATCTAATGAATACTTTTAGAAATCAAATCAATTAGAATTAAGTAGATAAGGACTAAGTCAATTAGTGGAATTCGAATTCTCTGTTTGATTTCCATTCTAAAAAAGCAACATGTCGTCCGAGAAATTCATGCCAAGCAAAATCATCTTTGATCTACACCATAACATCAAATATTTGTATTAGTCCTCGCACATAGATTGCCCTTTGAGTCCCCAAAGGTCAACAACATTTCCACCACTAGTTGTTGCTGGCTTTAGACAACAAAAATTCTCAGTTTTTATCTACACAATGAGAAATTTCATTGAGTTTCGTGATTAAATTTTAATTAAAGAAATTCAAGCCAAATAGCAAATTAGTTTTTTTGTTTGACAGGGAAAATTGGTTAAATCCAAAAATTTTAACCAAGTTCTGCAGAATCTATTATTAAGACTGGGGTCACAACCTGGGGCTCTACAAAATGAACTGTACCACTTTAACTTTTCCAAACAGAATGCATTATTAACATTGATGAAGCTCATGAGTCATGACAGATATAAAATGTTAATGAAATAAAAGCCAGCTTTGAGCCTTTGAGAAACAAAAAATCCTAGCAACAGAAAATAAAAAATAAAAGAGTTCTATATTCATTACTAAGCACAGCTAAATTAAGGGGCCATCTAAGCTTAATTAAATTTTTATTTTTCTTTGTGGGTTTTATTTTCAGCAAATGAAATTGTTGTAAATTTGCCAAACACCACTTTTGCATTCTTGATTTTCATATCAAATCAACCAGTCAGAGTGGGAAAGCAACTCTCAGACCTTGCAAGCCCCCTGCTGTCAATCTTCCTGGGACTATTTGGAGTTGATCTCAGGGCCCTTGGGGAATCCAAACTGCGCCTGAGAATTTGCCTCATGGCTGAAATCAAGTGGATTGTGGGATTGGGAGGAGGCCCTGAGCCTGAGGCCTTGAATTTCTTGCAGAAGTTCATGTGTGTAGCCATGGCTTCTTCAGTGCTGATCAGCCTCTCAGACCTCACAATCTCATCTTTTATAGCCTCTGCACACAACCCACAAATCCAATGTCCCTGATATCTCTCCCTCACATGTTCAATGTATGCAGGGGTGCACTCCTCTGTGAGGCAACAGCAGTCACATTTGGCAAACTCAATCTCTGTTTGGGGAATGAGTTTTGGGGCTGCTGCTGGTTGAGTTTCTGGGGCTGAGAGAGCCATTGGGTCACTGATCATAGTTGCAGACATTGCCAATAACCCTGCAAACAATCAATGCTAAAACTCATCACTTAAATTCAAGTTAGAAACTTAGAAAGCAAGAAAAACATGCAATTCTGTGTTTTGTGTATGTTTTCTCTGTTTAGTGAGGAAAACCGGCTTTTTGATTTTCTGGCTTAGTGTGTTTACTTGGTTGTCACATAAACCAGTCGCCAAATTATTTATGTTTCTTAATGTTGGCAACGACAAAAGAAACATAAAGGTGCTGTGTATGTGTACTATATTGGACAAATTTCACTTTAGAAAGAAAACAGAATTATGCTTTGGAAAACAAAGGGGTGACCTGGAATTCACATTTGGGACAAGCTGTTCTTCCAAATACATATGCTCTTGAAGCAGCTCCTAAATTTTCTCAAAGGATGCAAAATAAAATCATGGCGGTTTGCATAATATTAATTCTCTGCTAACAAGAAGCAAATCACTCCATGTTCATTCTTGAAATAAAAAACATGTTTTTGGAATTCTGAAACTCTATTCTCATTGAAAAGAAGAAAAGAAGAGAACAACAACAACAATAGACAACAAGTTAAAAGAAGATCATATATAAATATAAGAATTACCAGCAGAAGCAGATCAAAAAATGAATCCCAATATTTCTTTGTTCTTTTTTTTTCCTCTACTTCTGCAAATTTGGGTTTGTCTATGTGTAGCCTTATCGCTCTTTCTCCCCAGCTCCTTCTTCAACCTTCTCTTCTTCAGCAGAGAAAATGTCAGACATGAAAACCATTTCAAGGAAAAGATATCTTCAAACCTCAACTATCCAAACAAACAGACCCTTTTTCTCTCTCAAAACTTAATCACAAGCACTTGCTGATCAAAGGGTATTCAAAATCTGATCTTTCTCTTCCTCTCCCTATTTTCTATGCTTTTTGCAGGAACCCAAATCTCATTATGAGGAAACAAAGGGATTGCTTTTTGTTTCTCCTCCACAAAATATCCCACTCAACCATATATGAATAGTAGAGAAGTGGAGAGAGAGAGAGAGAAGCACAAAACACTTTCTAGTTTCTAGAGAGTAGAGAGAGAAAGAGACCCAATGATTGAAGGTTTTTTCTTTTTTTTGGCCAGAAAAAAGGGAGGGGACTAATAGTATAATCCACGTCAGCAGCATTTGCTGTCAGGGAATTCTGACCGTTGATTATTGGACTGCCAGCTAAGCATTATCATGTTTTCAGACTATTCTTACCCAATATGTGCTGTTTGGAGGCTTTTCCATTTTTTTTGTTTTCTTTTCAAACCAATGAATGACATCCACGTGTAAACCATAAACGTGTAAGGTTTGATTGTTTGCTTCTTCCACAAGTCTTTTGTGTTTTTTTAAATTTTTGGTGGACTTCTAGAAGTCTTAACTTCCTAATCCAATTACTGCATGGTTTGTACTGTATTTAAACTAGTTTTTGTCATTTCACATTTGAGCTACCCGACAATCCCAAAATCAGAGTTGATATACCTATATATAAATGAAAGCAGAATGAATTAATACAGTACAAGTACAAATTCTGAAAGAAACTATTTTGTTTACATTGCATAGTGTTGTTGTGTTTGGACTATAATGTAATGTGTAGTTGGACTTGATGTTTGCAATGTGATAGATCTAACCATTTTACTTCACGATGTGTATTAAATTAACTTTCATGATCCATCGTCAAATCTATTACATCAATATGCTGAGGACATAATATTATTTATTAATAGTTGTGATCCAGATCTTCGGAAGCAAATTTCTTATCAGATTTGATACTCATTTTGATAACAAGCTTTTATTCTTAACTATTCTCTTTCACCTTTTCCTTTTTATTTCTCAGTTTTCTCTCCTTTCAATAGTAAAGATTAAAGATTTGGTAAGGAATCTGATCTCTAAACTTTTCTCATGCGTGGGATAGTATATAATATATATAAACCCTAAAAGTGTGAGTGAATAGGAGTTGTTAAAAGGGAATGTACAGTGATTTGATGAAGCCTTTAATAATTGGGTCTCACATTGAACTGAAGTGCATATTACGCAACCCCTTTCAGGCCTCAGCCCCCACTCCAATATTATTTTTATGAAGCACGAGGATATACATTACCAGGTTGGGCGATTCCTCATCATCAATTTGACAAGTTGATTTGGTGATCAAAGACCAACCACTCAACCAGTCACACTCAAAATTATGCAATGTAGTTTTGTTTAATTTCACAAATAATGAATGGACCAAGCTAATTTGCCAAACCTATAAATTTTAAAGAGAGAGAGAGAGAGAGAGATCATGAAATTATTGCACTTATTTATTATGAAACAGACCTTTGTTTTCTTTTTCTATTTTATCCCAAGTGGTTATTATGAAAGAGACTCCCACTTTGGCTACCTTTCCAGAATAGATAGGACAACCCACCTAGCTAGGAATTGTTCTAATCACAAAAACATGGTCCATATTTGTTGTTGCTCCTATTAATGCCTTTTTTGAAGTGCGCAAATAAATACCCACAAGTACTTCACATGGCAGAGATTCAATTTTCACTCATATTATCATATTTGCATGCATGCTTCACATGCAGCCTAACTAGCTAGGACAATTTGTTTTGACCACATTAATTTGTCATTAATATATATGTATTTAAACAAGTATGGAATACAACAAGTGTATGTCTAGGTTCTATAAGATTTGGAATGGGAAAACTAGTCTTCTAAGTGCTAGTTTGAAACTTTGAACATGCATTTTGGGCATGCAGTGGTTGAATCAATTTATACCATATGAACACATTTAAACTATATATATGTGTACGCATGAATATAAGTTTATTTATTTATTTTGTTTATATTATATTGGCAGCATATATACATGTCTATCTGGGTTTTAATTGTTAAATGGGCACGCTTTGTTTAGGTCAACCAAAACCAATTGCACCCTAATTGTCCAATAAATGCAATATATATATACCTACAAAATTCCTGAGGGTGATTGATGATGTGGTGACTAATTAAATTAATAAAATTGTGACATGGCATCATAATCACCACTTACGTCTTACGTGTTTCACACTAATCATGCTCGTTGGTAATTAACCAAGTGGGTCATAATAAATCATCACATTTTGATTTATATTTTTTGTTTTTTGATTTTGTTAATAATTCTTGAGCTCTAGCTATGATTTTCTTCCATATATATGTCAAAATGGGGCGTCTCTAGTCGATCTTTACTGTTTGACAATCATTACTTTTGTCAAATTTCTCTTCTTTCTTTTTCCGTTTGAAAAAAGTGAAATTGCATTCAATCGCTTTAGCCTACCATGGTGGTTGATTAAAAGGAAAAATTAATGATTGGTATTAACTATATATAGATGCAGAAATAGCAAGTCATAAATCAGAATGACGCCTAAATAGCAAATTGTATTAGTTGTCGTTTGATGTAGAATTTTGTGGTTGAGAATCTTCTTAAGATTTCTTTCAACAACTAAACAAAAAGGCATGGCCATCATTTTACAAAGTATATATACATAAATATATAGAAATTCTCTATATAGAACGTTTATTCCTTAACTAAAATACAGACGCAAATGTTTTATGGTTTTTTTTTTTACTATTTGATTTAAAATTTGGTAGGATTTAATTATTTATGATATAAATCATCAATGGAGACCTATTATTTGGTTTTAACACTCATGAACTCCCAAGTCAAGATTTAAAACTTAAAATATAAACTCATACCCTAAAATATAGAACCACAAACCCTAACATGTTGAACCCTATAAAAAAAGGCCTAAAAAGTGACAAAATGTCATAGGTTTACTCATGTTCATTCTTTAACTAAAAAACAGACATCTCAAAAAAAGAATTTGTGCATAAATATATACTTTTTTTTTTGTTCAAAATATATATACTTGGTTTATATCTATGCGCGCATACAAAGGATATAGAAGTCAAACTGGGCAAAAGAAATTTCTAAACAATTTTTTAGTAAAACAAATGCAACTCTCATACTGTAACATCATAAAATTAAAACCATTGGGTTGTGGGTTTTCTTTTTGTTTATGGTCGTTTCATGGGCTAGAATAGAACACCCTTTTTTGGTTTCTTTTGGACAGTTGCAAAAATGTGTTTTAACTAATCAATCTCCACAAAGAAGTCAAAAGCATCCTCAAATATAAATTACAGCCCTACTAATAAATAAAGAACTCAAAGATATCTTGTACTATAATTAAGTCCTCTGGCCCCCACATCCATATTTCCCCATAAATGAATAAAATATCTTCATGTTAAGACTTCAAAGGATATCGACTGATGTGAGCATAGACTGCGACTCATACAATAATCAAACAGAGTTCAATAAAGCATACGCATACGCATCTGCATTAATATTTTTATATGTTGGTAATAAAATAACAAAGAGTTTGGAAATATAGAATGGGTCTTTGTCATAGTTACTGAGAGTTATAATCAACAAGTTCAAAATCATGATTTATGTGTTATCAACTTATCACTAAATTACTTGGCCAACTGGTAATTGCAGGTTCATTATCAATAATGCAATTCCATCAGCCTTGGTCTAGTTTGTATTAATGTGTAGACTATAATGTCACCGAAATTAACAAACTACTTGATTAAGTAATCCAACTTGTGATGTAAGTTGACAAAACATTTGGACTGTACAGAAACACCAAATTAATGTAGCTCAATAATACAGCTTTTACAAGTGGAATTCCTTTTGGGGATGACATTGCAAGAAGAAAGCCAACATGGTACAACTCTGCGAGTCCAACTGGCCCTTGTCCAATTTAGTATCTAAACTATTATATGTACTAATTTTGTCCCAATCTGATATATAATACTACTTTCCATGAAATTATACCAACATATTTTAGTGTCTTGCACATGTTTTATACCCACTGTCAATTAGTCCATTCATGAAAGATAATGTACCATATTGGAATTAATAATATTTTTTTTTTCCTTTCACTTGGGATTATTTGGCAGAAGACAAATTATCTATCAAATTGGGATAAAATAAAAGTTTAAATAACTATAATTGGAACACGGGCTAAAATTTAAGTACCAAAACTGAAAAATGACCTATTTTAATTGATGTTTTGAATTTGTGAACTGATTGAATTACATGTATTTAGATTGAGTCTTTGAGATGACTTTAAATTTTGAAAAAAGGGGCTTGGAAATGCCTGATTTTTAAAACAAAAAAGGTCCGCTATTAAGGCTATTTGGGAGGATAATATCCCTACAAGCAGCGGCCCACCCCACCCTCCACCCCTGACCTCTTTGTAGCCCTCCATTTCATTACCTCATTGTCGGTNAAATGCCTGATTTTTTAAACAAAAAAGGTCCGCTATTAAGGCTATTTGGGAGGATAATATCCCTACAAGCAGCGGCCCACCCCACCCTCCACCCCTGACCTCTTTGTAGCCCGCCAGCAACCCCTCCATTTCATTACCTCATTGTCGGTGGATAAGACCGGCAGCCCTCCACCTCCCTTTCTCTCTCCCTCAATTTGCAAAAACCCCATAAATGGGTGGTGGAACAGTAGTCCAACCTTCGTATAGCCAAAAAGTTGCAAACAATCCCAATTTAAAAATGGTTAGAGAATTCAAATATGAGAATCTCATTAATGTTCACGAGAAGAATAGAAGACACATTTATTGAATTTTCTTTTTTCTTTTCTTCAGAAGTTTGCAGGGGCTATAGCCCTTAGTCCCTTCCATTCTATGTTCCCCCCCTGTAATTTACAGCAGACGAGGACTTTTTGAGACTGCATACAGGTCAAGCGATATGACATTCAAACCTATTTCCCTGCAAAACTTATTCAAGAGTAGCCTCCCATTAGGTCATTTGATTTGCAAGTCGGGTCTCTAAATGCAGCAAAACAGTGAAGTACTACCTTCTCTATGCAGCTCAGATTCAAAACTGATGGGGGGCAAAATCCAAGTCCCTTATGGTACAGTGCATATACACATTATCGTTCCAATGTCCCTCTTCCTATAATTCTGCCTCTCCGATGGAAAGTGCTTCTTCCTCGAGTTCTTTAATTAGCTTTTCAATCTGTCTTCTATAGACTGGCATGAAGTGATCGCTAATCATGGTTTGTGACAACCTAAGTTTACTGTACAGAGATCTTGGAGTGAGGAAAATACCAATACTAGTTTCTTCTGGTTGTTCATTACCCGAGCCAATAGAGCTAGGGCTACCACTTTCACAGTCAGCAGATTCGGTACCACGATGGTGAAGGGTAACGATATGCATGATTTTCCCTGCGGGAAAAAATCTGTGTGCTTCCTTCATTTCTGGAGAAGAGCTCTCTGGCTGGACATCACCTACCTCTGCAATTGCCGCTTCTTCTTCTTCCCTTATTTCATTTGCCACATCGGCCTCCTCACCTTCTGTTCTATCATAAAGCTCATGCTCAAGTTGTTGCCACAATTCAGCTTCAGTCATACGGTCTTCATGTCTATCATGGTCTGTGATCCCCTCACCTTCATTATTGCCATCGCAATCAGTGTGTGGATGCATCCCATCAGAACAAGAACATTCAATATCTGAAGTCCATTCCATTGTTACAGATGAAGATACAGGAAGGTCAATAGCTTCAATAGCAGTCGAGCTTGTCATTTTCTTGGGGGATGTAATAAGAGGCTCACAAGTCTCTGAGTTTCCACCAGAGGGTTCTCCAATTCCTTCGTCATTGGAGTTTGAATGAGCAGCTGTGGCTCTATGACGGGGAGCTATGCATGACCACGACGACAAGCGAAGGGAAGGACGTGCCCATGCTGCCTGAGCCATGCTCTGGGCTCTTCTCATAACAACCTGCAAAATGGAAGTTTCACAACCCAACCCAATGATTAAATAGAACATCAAGTGAATTCGGTGCCAAGCCACCTTGCAACTACAAGGGTTCTTTATGACGGAAAATTCCAGGTTCAGAAAGGAAAAGATGAGTGTGCAA
The DNA here is from genome assembly GCA_003254885.1 of Purshia tridentata. Lineage (NCBI taxonomy): Eukaryota > Viridiplantae > Streptophyta > Magnoliopsida > Rosales > Rosaceae > Purshia > Purshia tridentata. Next base: position 10,025 of record QANT01004071.1, on the reverse strand, counting down.
CAAATTTAGTATAGAAGGAAAAAGGATACCTGTGTACCATTAGAAACAGGGCGCAGCATCGCCCCTGCCCCAGCAACTTTTTCTTTAGCACTGGCAATGGATGGAAGCCGTGAACCCAAAGCTGAAGCAGAACGATAGACAGTGCTAAGAATTCTTGTTTGCTCAATCTGATCTCTCAGATCATTTAGCCAAGCAGATGCTGTCACCTGTAAAAAGAAAATGAAATTTCATAAAATATTATGTTAGAAAGAAACATATATTGAAAGTATGACAGAAATATTCCAAGGAACCTCCAATCCAATTCAGATGAGGTAGTAAATTAAAATACTTAATCACAGAGTTTAGGAACATAACCTCAGCACGCAAATCATCCACTGAGGCAGCAGAGAAAGTGGGCACTAAGTCAGCTCCATTAATAACAGAAGTAATAAAATCACCGCCTGATTCTGCCAATTCCCACGTCATGCATGCAGCTGCATTGTTATACCAGTGAGCACTAATAACAATACTTTTTAAAATGAAGAACGAACTGTTCTATCACGCTAAACTAAACAAACATCGAATAAAATAATAAATGGCATAAATAAAAGTATTTATCGGAGTGAGGAATCTAGAAAAGAACCGAACTCAATATGTAGGAATCAAATAATATTTCTATGGCATGTAATGAACACGAACCTGGAGCAAATGTAACACAGGTGGTTGTTGACAGTTCTTTCTGCTCGCGCAATATATATGTTAGAAGTGCCGCAGTGCCTCCACCCAAAGAATGCCCTACAATCTGTCAGAAACCATTAGTTTTGATAATTAATTGATATTATGAACCATTGCAAGCCACAATATGGGTTACGAAGAGACATTTGAACCATATGTTTACATGAATACACATCAAAGAGATTGTAAGTTCCATCAAGTTCCAAGAGGAAACTGTAACTGGTAATATGGTTTAAATGCAAACTTACGTAAAGAATAAGATAGTTAACAGGCATGAACTATGCTGAAAATAACTAATCAACCAATCAATAAATCGCTGCTGAGCACATGGAGCAGCAAAGCTGCTACATGAAAAAACAATTAAAGATCTAAAAAATATTATTATGGAAAGTTTTAAGGCCAAGAAGTCCCCTGCAACAGTATACTTTCAACTTTCTAGAAACTACTATCACACGATGGAGATCTTGTACGTGATTTAAAATTATCTTCATAACAATGCCAGCTAATTGATTTATTCAGATGAGTAATATTAGAATAGAAAACATCCAATCAATTCCATTACCTTAAGTTCAAAGCCAGGATATTGATCAAGTGCTTTTAGAAGGCAAGGTTTTGCAAGCTTTGCAATCCATCGAGCAGCCGCAACCATTCCACAATGTGCATAACCCAAAACTAAATCACTGACTCCTCCCTCCTGTACAACACTGTGATGGAATGGTACAACAGCTCCCGTTGCAGCTGTCAGAGTGTCCTTGATACTATGGGTTCCACGAATCAACAAGAGAAAACATTTTTCATTATGATCAACAAGAATTGTAAAAGCAGGCTTCAAGATCTGCAAAACCAAAATAAGGCAGTTCATATTAATGGATAGATGCAGCGTAACTAATTGTTCAATACTGTTGACAGTTAAATCATGCATAGAGCCATTGATGAACAATGAGTACAACAGTAGCACTAACTTACTCCTGCTTTGGGTTCCTGAAGAAGAACATTCTCTTCGGAATAGCCCGTCTCCTCTAAAAACAAGGGAAAAGGTTTTTTTGAAAAATGCCAACACAGTGTCAATAAGTTTAAGAGGTATTTAAGTTCAGCAATTATTTCGGATCCTTTTAGCTGTTGACTGTCTGTTCCACCAAATACGCCATCCACATGTAAGTGTCCCTACAACATATAGACAACATATTGTCAAAAATCATTCTTCCATTCAAAGAATAACCGCTTGATATAAACATGAAGCGAACTCGTTTAGAAATTTGGTATCAGAAACAAAAAAGAATACATGAAGAAGATAGCATGTCTGTTACTCTTTTGAAAAGAATATATCATCTACAGATTCACAGACAGCATCTGAAATAAACAATGCCTGTTTCGGTTTCATTAATATCCTAAAGCAGAAGTCATAGGGTAAACTTCTAGCATAGGTGATTTCCCAAAATGTGGAGTACTAATTTTTCTGAAAGCTGCAAAATATGAAGTTACAATTTCTCAACAATTCTGTTTTAACTCTCAGTTAGAATGACGCTTTCCATAATTCAACAGAAGTTTTTTCCCAACTATAAATTGAGTAAAATATTCAGTAATCATCAAATCAAAGTAGACGACTGAATTCATCCCACAGTACCATGAAAGCCTTTTACCTGCCGCTTTAGAAGAAAGTTGATTCCAAATGCCAAATCCCCTATAGGCCACTTCCCCAAAGTCTCGGAGTAAGTAAACCTAAGAGTCTCTGACAAGGTCGAAATGGTCTCCAACCACGTTGCCGGGGCTTGAATTAACCTATGCGAAACACGGTCAATTCCCATAGGGGCATGATTGGACAAACTACTACTACTGGCTTCGTCATCATCAGCGCCAGACGTGGTGGACTGTAACTTCCGGTTCAATGTGTAATATAATAGAGCAGCTGCACCGGCTGCCGTTGCCATGGTTGCAGTTGCCATTAGCTTACTGTCCCTGAAAAAAATTAAAATTCAAACAACAATTAACAATTAACAAAGGTATAACAAGATTCGATTTTTAATTAACCTCAGAAGCTAAAATTCACATATCAAATCAAAATGCAATATCTCCAAGCTTCCATTGCATCTATTTTTTCCTCAATTACCGTAAAAAACTAGAAATGATAAAAGCAGAAGCAACCGAAAGCAGGAAAATTTAAACAATTTCAAAAGCAAAAGCAGAAATCCAATTCGAGCAAACCTGATTAAAATGATTAATTGGTTAAACCTAAAATTCCCAAATCTGAGAGACATTTGTGAGACAAGGAAAATTTTAATATTATGTGATAGTAAGCGTAAGCAAACGTACCTGAAGAGATCGATTTTGGCCAAAATTATAGGGGGTTTAATATCTTCGTCTCTAAGGCATCAAAAGTAATTATACTAAAGAATCGAATTAGGTCCTCGTTCTCAGGTTTTATCTTTGAGAACTTTGCAGAGTTTTTTGGAAGCGAAACGGCAAAGCTTCGCGCGTTGTCGTTTTGAGAGGTTAAGATACGTGGCGGTAAGGAAAAGAGGCTGAGTGGGAAGGTGTAGAGATTAGAAACCGACTTCAACTGGGTGGTCCGCGAATCAGAGGAGCGGTTGTGAAACTGCCTCACAGAAAAAAACCAAGTGATTTATGTACATAATTATAATATCAATAACGTAATATTGGTAATTGCCAGAACTACCCTTAATGCTACATTAGCATTGTCTAGGAAATTGTAGACCTCTCTGTTCCACAAATCTATGTCCTTTTTGGTCTTTTCAGTTCAAAGAGATGGAGCCAAGCAAGCATATTGAAACCCCCATCTAATAAGAGTGCAAATACAGTTTAAAAGATGAAAATAACACCCCATCTAATCTAATTTAATTTATAGGGAACAACCTTTCATTTTTTTTTCTTTTTTGATAGCACCCCAAATCCTGATAACATCCACAAGTTTATTATAAATGTCACTTTTTGAGATCCGCTCCTACCTTTCAAGACTATGCTATTAGCCTCTCTTGAAAAATTTAATCCTTTCAAGCAATCAAATAATTAAAGAAGACTATATCAATTTATTTAATATTTAATTAAAAATATATCATTTTTACACTCTACCATCCGATCACTTTAAAGGATAATATTTTATTAAAATCACCTAAAAGCACATACCAAGAATTTGCAGCATCAAGTTGTTTCGCTCAACTACTAATTTTGGAAACAGATACAAATCATGAAAACAGGACTTTTTTTTCATTTTTGGCAGTCGCACGCAATCCAACAGTTCAACATAATTTCAACTAACAAAAGTTACACAAGGTGAAATAAAACATCCGAGGCAAATTGCTTAGCATTTGTTTCATGATTTAACTTAACATCCGAATCTGAAATTCCCAAATGGGAGGAGAAAAAAATGTATCCAGCATGTTATCAAATGCGAGCATCCCTCTAGACAGAATCAGTTTTGCCCAGGGCTCAATCTCGCTCACTTATAGCAGTCAAGTGTTCATCAATCTCGTCAGTGGACAAGACTCTAAACACAGGATTCTCCTTCCTCACAACTCCAACCTACAAAAATGTCAATAACAGATTAGCACAAACCACATTTGATCCAATTCATCTGCAAAGAATGTGGCACATAAAACAATGTCCAAATTTTTACCCATACCATCTATGCCCAGGAAATTGATAGTAATTGGGATATACAAGTATAAACATATGATATGGAAACTAAACTTTATTGCCTCAAGAAAAAGTTATTTGACAGCTATGTACAGAAATTTGATATGATGTGAATTATCAACACACTGCCATGTGGAGACATGGTAAAACCTATGTGGAAATTCAAAGACGGTCACATAGAAATAAAAAGTTTATTAACATTGTGAATACAACGATGCATCTAGGAACAGTAAAAACATTCTAACAATATAAAGGTGTTTCCAATACCTCAATTTCAGTTGCCTTAAAATCCTCTTGCAGAACTGATTGCAGGGCAGAAATTGCAGTCTAACAATAAAAGCAATATATGAAGTTAGAGAAGAAATCATGCATAGCATATAAAAATTTCTATTTTTGTTAAATATCACATAATCATACTTTATTCACCACAGCCTATTAAAATCTCCAGAAAGCAATTGGGTCATGGTCAATCTAAGATCACAACTGTAAATCAATATGAGGATAAGTAATGTCTACCTGCACCGTCTCCTCATAAGTAAATGCAGGATCATTCTTCATTTTCTTCTCCAAGAAATTAATTGCCTCTTGTTCTTTCAATCCAGCACTTGTGGCCTAAGATGCATAATTCTTGATCATTTTTTGTTTTTTAAGAATTGTTGATCATTTGAGAACTAGCAATATAGATAGATTCTCTAGACAGACATAGCAGCATTGACGAGTAGAGCACAAAGCATTACATACCTTGTGACCAAAGTAATGGCCAGCTGGATCACACTTATAGAGTTGAGGTCCACACTCTTCATCAATGCCCAAAACCATAGCAACTTCAGAAGCAAACATTATATTGTTAGGAAAGGGATAGCATCAGAAAAAACACGAAGACAATTAATAAAGTTAACTAAACGGGGTGGAGCAGAAGAGAAACAAGAGGAAGAAAGAAACAGAAGTCACTAAACATTATTAAATGATGTAGTTCTTTGCTAATGCTAGAAAAGGGGTTATTCTCTGCTGTAGAAAGGACTAGAAACAAACCTACTCCAAGTGGTCTCATATAAGCATGTTGAGTATAGATTTGTGATTTGTCTGCAATCCTGTCATACAAACGATACCAATAGAAGATCATGAGATGGCCTTGCAATCATATAGAATAATCTATACTATTCTGACTGTAATTTAAATAAACTTAGATTTATTTATGGAAAGAGACAGCAAGAGGCAAGATTTAAAGCATAGTTAACTGTTTAGTGGCTCTCCAGGAAATGGGTGTTGGCCAATGGCCAGGTTCACAAGACCCTTCGTTAACTGCTATCTAAATTTAACAAATTTAAGAGGCAAAAGTACATTTGATGTGGGGGAATTTTCTTGATGCAGAATTGTACACTTTGGAGTTATAATTACAGAAAGTAATGACTGGGATCCCAATTAGAAGATTTAAATCCCTTGAATTCTAAGCTTAAGCAGACAAGGCACTCACCAACACCTCACTACGAATACTTTGAACCATTATCTTCTTCTTTTATTTAAACCTAGAGTACTATTGCATCTACTAAGAAAAGAAACTAGATGTTTTAAGTCAATACGAAAATCATAACATATACATATTTGAAAAAAAGAGAGATAAAGAAAAGGGGTTATTTTTAAAAATTCCCTACATAATACAACATAATGAGGGGAAAGAAATTATAAGCTAAAGGAACAATAAGTCCTATATTCCATGGGACCACAGCACCACATTATGAAGTTCATCATTCTACATATCCAAATGAGAGGAAGGGGTGAAAATATCTTTTCTGAACTTTTAAACTCAACACGTACACTAGCAAAAGAGAAAACTGCAAAATGGATATGATTAAGCATAACCTAAAATAAAATGCACTATAGCAGTTCTGTAAACTGCATGACAAAAGATTAATTGTAATTTAGCATGATATGTTATAGAATGTTAAGGTTATTACCATTTAGCCAATACATCTACAGGCATCTCATATCCATATCTGAATCGAAACTCAGCTGCTTCATTCCTTGCTTGCTGAACTAGGGTCCTCGCATCAGCTAGAAAAATAACATGCCATGAGGATGAACCAAATGTGAGCTTTTGAACAACAAAATTACTTAAGAATAGACTGTCTTAACAATAAATGTGTCTGAGTTAGAGCTTCCAACAAGCTTCACAGGAGAGGAAAATAAGAAACCTGTCATGCCAGTAGCTAGCAACCCAAGGTACTTTGTGATCGAGAAGAGATGAGTGACGCTTGCCTGATCCAAAAGCTTGTCCTGCATTAATTACAGAATATATTTTCAACCCGCACAAAATCAAGCTGTGGTAAAATAAGGACTCACCAACAATACTCACTGGGACTTTCTTCTGAGTCACAACACATACTGAATCCTTTCCCCGGACAGCAATTGAGGTGATCCCCGCAGCCTTAACAGCCTTGAAAGCGTACTCTATTCAATCATCAAAAAACCAAAATCAGAACATATCATCCCTTACATGCTAGTAATCATTAACTTAAAACCATATTCCATTCTTACACCCCAATCCTACCTGAAAATACATATGAAAATGAAATTTTAAATGTATTTTGTTTTCGTTTATATAAAATGGGACTCTAATCGTAATTTCTTCTATTTTCCTCAGATTTCTCAGCATCCAAACCAGAGATCAAGTTCAACCATCGAAATTCAGAGTGCATTTTCAGTCCATGAAGCTGAAAATCCCAAAACTATACAAATTGAGCTACTTAATTGAGCTAAATGATATAACCCACACCAAACTGAGACTAATGCAAAAAAATTAAACATTCGATTTCATCTTTTTTAATTCCTTTTGTATTATACAGAACGAGATTCAAAATCGTGATTTTTTTCCCTCTTCTCCTCGGATTTCAGCACTAAAACGAAAAACGAATTGGGCTTTCATCTCAGCGACCCATAAAACCAAAAGAAACAAAAATCAAGAAAACCCACAAATCCTAGATTGAAATATAACAAAAATGGAGGTTTGGATATTATCACATACCCACTTGGAATAGACGACCTTCAGGTGAGAAAATCGTGATGTGACGGTCGTATCCGCCTCCACTCCCGCGACTCATGCTTGAAAAGCTTCGATTTATGTGCTTCTGCTTCTGCTTCTTCTTCTCTGCTTAGGGTTCGTGGGGTCTTTATTTCTGCTATGTGTTTCAGACTACACTGAGTTTCTGCGATGGAGTATTTAGAACTTAGACGAGGAACAAAAGCTTTTTTCCCAAGTTAGCTAAAGTTGAAATCTGATTCTGCAACACGACGACGTCTCATGTGGCGGGTTCGGGTTTGAGGTTTTATGGATCTTAAAGTGACATTTATGGCATTTTTGGGCTCAGCTTGGCCCAGAAGAATCAGGTGGGCTGAAAAATTGGTCCAGCAAAATTATCCAAATAAAAGCTGTTTTCTTTTTCAGAGAGTTCCTTTAGTCTGCCTTCTGCCTTGACTAGATATGACAAAATTTACACCTGTTAACTTGAACATGACTGAAATATGCACAAGAATTCAGTGTTTGAGTTGACTTTATCCTTTCTAGTCACAAACGAGTTCACCCATTAGTGACCCGTTAATTTTTTTTCTTTATCGACAACTGTTATTTATGATATTTAAATTTATAATCTTTTTCTAATAAAGGTGAGACTATGTGTCATCCATTAAACCAAATGATCATTAATAATGACCAGTTAAGTTAATAATGAATGTATGTGTATTAACATGTAAACTTTGCTTTTAATCCGTCATAATATATTTTAGACCTTAAGTTGCAATTTGCAAATGATCCAAGTCATTCATGAGCCAAAAATCTCTTCTTAAAATCACACAAAAAAATAAGTTAGGTTTCAAAAATGAAAAAATAAACCACACCACATTTATGATCATCACCTCGTCATCATTATCATCATCATCATTCATCGCTACTGATATCGTCATTGTAAGCACTACCATCACCATTTGCGATTTAGAGTTGTGCCTATAAATTTGCTTGGCAAGGTATTAAAGACCGTTTGAGCACTAGGCAATAATTTTCCTGTTTTATTCTCTTTACATTCCATTATCTATTTTCTCTCTATGAATCTGATTCCTTTGGTTAAATGTTTACCTCTTTGTTCGATTCTTATTGCATATTGGATTGCCTTACTAATGATAACTCTGGTCATTCGCCCAAGACAATTGTTAGGTAGCCTTGGTGATTATTTAGGGTTCCTCCACTAGCCACATAAGAGCATATGGTATCACTCTAGGGTCACGTTTTCTTATAACGAATCAAAGTCATTTTCATTTCACTCCAATCATGTGTTTACTTATATTGTATAATCAAAAATTAAGTTGGACACACTCCGAAATTAAGAATCACACACACTCTTTTTTTTAAAGCAATTTCACTCCTTGAGGGACTTGGTATCAATTCCCATTCCACTTGGATTTATAATTTCATACCAAAATTATCTTCTAACTTTCTTAAACACCCAAAAATATGCATTAAGAAAAAAAAACTTTGCTAACAATACTTAAACTTATTAATAATTAAATTAATTTTTATTTTGATTTATGATCATTTACAAACACATAAAAAGAAATCAAATTTATTTTTATCTTGATTTATGATCATTAGCAAATACAGGAAAGGAAATCAACTTTATTTTTACTATAGCCTTGGATCTTCGATGACACACATGTTGGTCAATTCGAAATCTCATTTTCAGTATGTCTCTCTCTCTTCTTTTTAGCTTTCAGAAGTCCAAACATAATACATTTTTGTGGTTCTAAATTTCTAAAGTAGTGACCTTATGCCATTTAAGTTCACATGCACGATTAATGAGAAAGCTAGTTAGTTTGATGCGACTTGTCACTTGTTATGGGTCTCCACTATGTGGTCACATCGTACAAATTTGTCGGTTCATTGTCCCAACCTCACTCGCGTAATCGCATCCGATAAAGAGAAATAAGAAACATTCTAAATTTATCAATAATGTTAAGTAAATAAGTAAAGCTACATATAAAAAAATACTTTAAAATAAACTAGTTAGTAAATTAATACAAACCTAACTATATTATTGGGCCCATTATAAAATATAATCTCACAATCCAAATATTTATTTTAAGTTTCGCCTCAAAAATATCATTCTTTAAAACATCTTCATAATCATAAGTTATTTAACTATAATTATAATAACAATCCTTTATGTGCTTTTATAAAAAACATTGATTGTATAATTATTTGATCACAATTAGATAATTAAATAATTTATGATTTGGTTGTTTTTTTACAATAATAACCTTTAAAATAGTACATTTTTTGGATTATGAGATTAGTTATAAACTTGCTAATCATTTAGTTTTACAGTACTATTCACCACATATATATTACTTCTTTAGGAAATATAACTTACTTATATAATTGGATTCTCTCTATTATGTTTTCTTTTTTTCGCCACGATGCTAGCTACATGTCTCTTTCCACGTTTGTTTTCATTTTTCTCTTGCATTATTATTATTATGTAATGTAGTATTACGACTACAAGTGTTTACTTTTTAGATTATTTATTAAATATTAATTTCGTGAGAAAATCAGTTAAATATTAGTCGTGTAATTATTATTAAATAAATACAAATGCTTACCAACAATTACAAAA
>QANT01004070.1:0-70580 GCA_003254885.1 Purshia tridentata | reverse complement strand
TGCGACCCCACTACATCTTCGCTTGTTTAGAAACCTTTCGACACTGGTTTGCCGAAATTTTGATGATTATTCAACACTTTATTGTCGAACGTAGGTAATGTTTTCGATAAACAACCACTGAATGGAGGTATTCTGCCGAACATATTACTTATATTCAATCATAAGCTGCCGAATCTTTCTATATTTTTTGACAACATACTACCGAATGGGTTTGGAGAAAGGTGGTGGCTGGGGTGGGGTTGCGGGATGGCTGGGTTGTGTGGAGATGAGTTTGCGCAAAAGAGAAAGAGAGAAAGAGTCGCGCAAAGAGAAAGAGAGAGAAGGGGTGGGTCGCGCCAGTGGCTGGGTTGGGGTGGCGCGGTAGCTGGATGGGGCCACGCCGACGTCTGGGTGGGGTGGGGGTGGGTGGTCCGGTGAGGGAGGGAGGAAGAGATAGTTTTTTTTTTAAACTAGAGGGGCAAAAAGGGAAAAAAGAAAAAAGAAAAAAATGAGAAGGTGGTCGGTATAGCGTAAGCTTTTACTTTTTGAAGAACAAACTTGGAATTTAAATCAGTCTGATTCTGATAAGAACAAAATTCAGAAGAAAAAAAATGATGGCATAAATTACAATTTTTTTTTTTTGGGCCAGATTATAAATTAAATGAGAAGATGGTCGGTATAGCCTAAGCCTTTTAAGTTTTTGTTTTTTACTTTTTGAAGAACAAACTTGGAATTTAAATCAGATTCTGATAAGAACAAAATTCAGAAAAAAAAAATTATGGCATACATTACAATTTTTTTTTTTTGGGCCAGATTATAAATAGCAATTCTTTGAGTTCAAATAGATTGAGATTTTCTATACAAATATTAATAGGGAGTCTAGACTGGTGGTGACAGGTCTCTCTCTACAGTCGCATCAACTGGTTCTGTCTCAGTTGATTAGATAATCATACTCCTTACACCTATAAATAGACTTGAACAAGTTTGCTTCTGCATATGAGATGGAGCTACACAGAGTGCTGTAATACATCTGTGAAGCAATATCACAAAGCTAGCTTAAGCAAAAATATGAGGTATAATAAACCACTAGTTGCAATATTTCTGATTGGTTTCATGGTATTGGAAGGGATGTTGTTGCTACATGTCAGCACCAACTTGCAGGGGTCTTCAAGTTCAAGCTCAGAGAGTAGTACTGTTTTTTTCAAGATATGGAGATTGAACTACAACTACAGTACTGGGAATGGTAGAAACTTCAAGCACAGAAGATTTAGCAGCCATGGCTTCACACTATCAAGTAATCACGCACCTGATAAAGAGCAGAAGAGAATTACACCAAATGGTGCAAACCCACTTCACAACAGGTGATGATCAGATCATCAGCCAAATAGTTCACTGAATAGTCTGAGACTGATATATATATGTATTCAGACTTCAAGTACTATAAATGTAACCTGTAGCATCTTCTATAGCTTTTGTCATTCTTGTGGCTAACTTTATAGGAACTTGCTTGTAATCATCATAGTTCAAAACAGCTTGTCTAATTTGTTCTATTTTTTATTATAATGGGTTAATTTGTTCCATCCTAATTGTACTCTTAATTCTCTCTCTCTCTCTCTCTCTCTCTCTTCTTTTATAGCCATTTAAACAAAGAAGCGACTACCTGCACCTGCAGGATGTTCTATGAACCATCATTCAAAACCCGTCGACATCCAGTCTTGATTACTATCAACTTTGACATGTGAGAAAGGACCAAAGCCAAAAAGGATGTAGAAATTAAAGAAAAGGGAATTTTCTAGCAGTAATTGATATGTGGGTTGGAATAAAATCTTGGTGTTGCACGAGGAAAGCTGAAAAGTTGGAAAATGCTAGCTACAAATCAAAGTGAATAAAAACTAATCTAAAGAAAATGGTTTGACTAATCAAAGTGAATAAATCCCAATCTTCAGCCGAAAGCTCACTAACAAAAGAAAGAGATAATTGATAAGGGTAGAATGATTAATCAAATGAGAGAGAGTTGGGTTTGAAAAATTGAGAGAGAAACTCTTTTGGACGTTAAACAAGAACATGCCAATGAAAAAGAGCTTCCCCTTTGGTCTTTCACTCGCAAAAGAACAAAACCAAACTCTCTTTTCGTTCATTTATATGTGTAGCCGCCAGCGGAGAGGACAGTGACTCTACCAGCCTTTTACACCACAAAAAATTAATAGAGACAGAAATTCTCTTAAAGCTGCCAAAAAGTTGCAAAACCCAGAAAATAAGAGCCCAGAAATCGGAGAAAAATCCTGAAAAAATGTGTTGAAGAGTCGGTGTATGGAATGGGACAAGAGAGTTCAGCAGGGCTTTGGCTTTTGGCTTGTTGGATTTTTTGGTATGATGATTGTGTGGTTTTATTTATTATTTAAATATATTATAATATGTGTACAATTTTAAAGATATTGTTTAGAGTTTAAGATTTTAGAAAGTAATTATTGTACATATGTTATAATTAAAGTAAATTGAAAATACTATGTCATTATATTATATAGTGTTATAATTATTATATCACGTGATATTAAGGCAAAATCATTTTTTCTTTTAAATGAACGCTGAGTCCAGTCTACCAGAGGTTCTTTTGGTTGTGTAAGTAATGCTTGATGTTTAACACGTGTGGACCATAGTACTTTACATTGTCAATCGCAAGACTCACTCACTATTTACTTATTATCATATTAATACCTCTTTGTAGGAAGTTAGGAGAACTAAAAGTTTACTTAAAAAGCAAAACAAGATAAATATAGACAAGAGTCATGTAATTACCTAATTCTAACTCATTACTTCATTCACCCTTACCAGTTATTTAATTTTTCGAAAATGATTTTGGGCCTCAAATTTGTGCCTCAATTTGATGTGGCAAATTTTTGCCTCAATTTGATGTGGCAAATTTAAGTAATACACATCATTATTTATTGCCAAATCACATTATTACTTGTCAAATTATTTTTAGTTAAATACCTATTTACCCCTTATTATAATACACCTCCAAATAACCGAACACTTTAAATTCTAATTCACCCAACCCAGCTTCCCCACCCCATTACCAAACAGACACAAATGTGCACACCTTTGATCCTTTTTAGTTAGTTTACTTGCTATTTTTACTGTATATACCTTCACTTCCAGAGTTCCAGGTTAGTTTTGGGTATATAGTTTTGAGTTTATTAGGATTGCATCACTAGTGAATATAATGATTGGTTGATATCAGGCAAGACTTTTGAGATTGAATTAGGAAGACATCACTTATTAGGATTGCATCACTAGTGAATATAATGATTGATTGATATCAGGCAAGACTTTTGAGATTGAATTAGGAAGACATCACTAATGCGACTATCCTTTATGGTGGAGGTTTTCCGAAGATTGGGTTTAATGACGCCGATGGTGGAGGTCGCTGATGTTAGATATATATTGCCAGTAAGGATCCCTATAAGAGGGTGGGGCTGCTGGGTTGGATGTGAGAATATAAATTTAGAGTGTTTAGTTACATGTTTTAGCAATTAACTATGGAAATAAAGAGAAAATGGAGAAGAGAATGGTTAATATTAATGTTTAGACTGATATATAATAAAGAAGATGAAGAACATATATATATATATATATATATTTTTAAGATGAAGAAAAATGGAAAGGGTAAAAATAAGTTAATTATACAATATTTGATGTGGCAAATATTTTAATTTAAATGATAATCTATGTTATTGAGGCACAATTGAGGCACCAATTTTTGAGGCACCCTAGGATTACCCTTAATTTTTTTGGGTGTGTAAACATAACTAATTTCTCTTAATTTAATTATGAAGTTTCTTTTTTTCTTCATGGAATTTGAAAATACAATTAAAAATTAAAGGTCTAATGGGGCCAATGGGCTATATGTCTCAAATCTCTGACCAAACTACCGAAATAAACTGGCTAAGACAAAATGTCAGATCCATATAAAATTTGGGCCTTCCAAGGTCACCATATTCAGGCCCTTTAAAAATAGTTAGCATAAATCGCGTCGCAACTAATCAAAACCGCAAAACCCCTCGACTTTTTTCAAATTTTGTTTTTGGGAAAAACCTTCCACATTTCACTTCTAACTCTAAGTTCTAACTTCCCGGCTTCCCCCGCGCTAAAAACTCTTAAACCCTAAACCCTCAACAGCTCTCCCTCTCTCTCTCACTCTCATTTCCACAAAATCAGCCATGGCGTCCATGGTGAACCGAGCCAATCCACTCCTGAACACCCTCCCTCACTTTCTCACATGGCGAGCCCTAGGGTTCCGCACCATTTGCACCGGTCGCTTGGGCTTCTCGTCTCAGTCTCAGCAGCAACAACTCGATACCGAAACCGCCGTCGCAGGCACCAAAGTACTCGAGACTTTTAAAGAAGAATTCGAAATCGGATCACGCGTAATTACACTCGAAACTGGAAAGATCGCTCGCTTCGCTAACGGTGCCGTCGTTTTAGGCATGGAAGAGACCAAAGTATTGTCCACAGTGGCCTCCGCCAAAGGCGACGCTGTTCGCGATTTTTTACCCCTTACTGTATGTCTCTGTTGAACTCACAAATCTTCAATTATTCACAGTTGGTAGAAAAGGAGCAATGTAATGCGGTTAATGAGTAAAATTTTGTTGATCATTTTGTGGTTCTTATTGGTTTTGGCCTTTTACTTCCTGTAAATCTAAGGTTGATTATCAAGAGAAGCAGTTCGCCCAAGGTGTTATTCCGAACACATTCATGCGAAGGGAGGGCGCGCCAAAAGAGCGTGAACTCTTATGTGGTCGTCTCATTGATCGACCCATACGCCCGCTATTTCCTGCTGGGTTTTACCATGAGGTTCAGGTATGGTGTAACTATTTAGGTTGTTTTTAAATTTCTGATGGGTACTCATTTATGGCATTCGTGCTCTAATTGTCTCTGAGTATGTATTTGCCTGATTCTAATGTTTAGGTAACAGCAAGTGTTCTTTCTTCTGATGGAAAGCAAGACCCAGATATAATGGCAGCTAATGCTACGTCAGCTGCGCTTATGTTATCGGATATTCCTTGGGGTGGCCCCATCGGAGTGATTCGTATAGGAAGGATTTCTGGGCAGTTTATTGTTAACCCAACTATGGATGAGGTGATGCTTAATATCAGTTCTTATATACCCAGATATTTTCCTGTAGTATCGTTTTTATAGCTCTAAATCCTTTTTACAAAAATTCCCTGCATCTAATTGGTAGATATTGGGTATACATGCAGCTTACCCTAAGTGATCTCAACTTAGTGTATGCCTGTACAAAGGACAAAACATTAATGATTGATGTGCAAGCTCGTGAGATCTCAGAAAAAGATCTAGAAGCTGGGTTAAGATTGGCTCATCCTGAGGCAAGTCGTGAAAACCTGCAACTATTTTATGAAGTCTCCTTGTTTTTGGAATTCTACTAAGAAAATGGACTCTGATCATGCAGGCAGTTAAATATCTTGAACCTCAAATCAAACTGGCCGCTAAAGCTGGTAAGTGTAAGAAGGAATACAAATTGTCAATGATGCCAGAAAGAACATTGCAGAAAGTTGGTAAATTGGCAGAAGCTTCTATAGAAGCTGTTTTTACTGATCCTACGTACGGCAAGGTGCATTATCATCAATATTTGTACTTCAAAAATTTATTTTAAAACTCTCTCTATCTTGGCACACGTGGTAATTCAGTATGGTGTCTTCTTTTGAGTTTCACATTGTGGAATACTTTAATATCTAGTTTGAACGTGGAGAGGCCTTAGAGAATATTACACAAGATGTCAAAAAAGCACTTGAAGAAGAGTGCGATGAAGAAAGCTTGAGACTTCTACCAAAGGCAGTAGACACAGTGAGGAAAAAGGTAAACCATGCCAAGATAAACCTAAACCTAAACAAGTAGTTTAATATTACTCATATGACTTTTGAAGTTATACTGACAATCTCTTTGTTATTTTTAGTTGTATTTTTCTTTTACACACACATGCACACATATACATATGCACATAGTTTCTTTTGGTTCTCACATTTTGAATGTTGGAATTTCTTATGTTTAATTAAAAATTAATTAGGTTGTCCGTAAAAGAATTATTGCGGAAGGATTCAGACTCGATGGGAGGCGTCTCGATGAAGTTAGGCCTTTGTATTGTGAAGCTGGTACTTTGCCTATGTTACATGGGTCATCAATTTTTAATCGTGGAGACACACAGGTCAGTATACATTTAAAATACTGAATTTCCACCTTTAAAATCTGGTTTTAACTCTTGGTAAATATTTGGTTTTATATACAGGTTCTTTGTACTGTGACACTTGGGGCACCCGGTGATGCTCAACGCTTGGATTCTCTGGTTGGTCCCCCAACAAAGCGCTTCATGCTCCACTACAGTTTTCCCCCATTCTGTATAAATGAAGTTGGTAAACGAGGTGGATTGAACAGGCGTGAAGTTGGTCATGGTAATTATAACTCTTTGAATAGGAGCATAGTGATATTAGTTTGTTTATTTGTGTCTGCTCTGCCTCTAACCAAGTTGTTTCTTGAGTTCACTTTTTTTTTTTTTGAAGAGAAAGAAACTAACTTTTGTTTAACATTAATATCTTTTTGGATTATACAACTGCGCTTATACCCAGTTCATCTAACTTGAATGTTGATGCTATATGTGTTTTTTCAAAGCCTAAGAAAGAAACATTGCCACATGCAATAGCTAGAAATGGATTCTATGAACTTCTTAAATAATTGGATGTGCATTGTATGGGGTCATGAACGTGAGATCACATTCCTAAATTGTATGCACATCATACTTGCTTTAAAAACTATCTTAAGACATATTATTTTCCTTTTTTATTTATTATCAAAGCAACATTGGGGATCTATGCCCATTTTTCTTTATCAGCTTTAAAATTTTACATTCTAGAAAAGAAAGATAAATGATAATAATTGTTAGACAAGTTACAAACTGTAAAAGTTTGTAGTTGGATTTGTAATGATTTGTAGGAACTCTGGCGGAGAAAGCTCTCCTTGCAGTATTGCCCCCTGAAGATGATTTTCCGTATACTGTTCGTATCAATTCTGAAGTAATGGCCTCTGATGGTTCAACATCAATGGCAACTGTATGTGGAGGTATTCTTTCCAGTTGACTGATGATCGATTTTCTGCTGTAATAGCTACTGTGATATCTTTCTGTGTATTTAAATCTAGCTCTTTCGTTGCAAACTAGTTTTCTTGTATATTTTTTGGTGCTAAATAATTAACTTAATGGACGAGCATGCATTCAACTATTTTTCCTGTTGAGACATGAATTAAGATATGAGTTCTGATTCATTTTTTTATGTCCTTATCAAAGTCTCTTTCTTTAACCTTTGTAATTTTGCATGATGTGAACATAATATTCCGCATAACATACAAGTATCATCTTTTATGTAGGCAGCATGGCTTTGATGGATGCTGGCATTCCACTACGTGAACATGTAGCTGGTGTCTCAGTAGGTCTTGTTAGTGAAGTTGATGAATCAACTGGCACAATAAAGGATTACCGTATATTGACTGATATTCTGGTGAGATTTTCACATAGCATTATATTGAGTTTTTCCTGTTACATGGTGGCTTTCTGAAAATAGTCAGTGGTTTCTGTTATTTTCTCAAAACGAATACTCAAAGTCTTCAAATGCTAAATGCAAACCTTCACTTTGTCATCTTTCTTCGCTATACATGTCATGCATATTTATTTTCTTCCTCGTCTTGTTAAATTGAATGTTTTCAATTTTTATTGTAACAACATCTTGTGTTTTCTGATTCCAAATTTTAAGAATTATACCTATTTATTTATGTTTTAATTATATTATTAGTTGCCTTAGAAAGATATTTTATTTTTTGAGGGTCTGGAAGATCATTTGGGGGACATGGACTTTAAAATTGCTGGCACGCAAAAAGGAATTACAGCGATTCAGTTGGATATAAAGCCTGCTGGAATTCCTTTAGATATTGTTTGCGAAAGCTTAGAGCCTGCACGTAAAGGTCGCATTCAAATCCTTGATCACATGGAGAGAGAAATCAGTGCGCCACGTACTCAAGATGATAGAAATTCTCCTCGATTAGGTTGAGTTTTCACCTTTAGTTTTGTTTTGTGTTTAACCAGTTGCATCATGTTGGCAATAAAAATGTATCAATGTTTCTTTTCTGAGCTTGAAAATTTATGATTGATTGTGCAGCTACCTTGAAGTACAGCAATGATGCACTTCGTCGCTTGCTTGGGCCTCTTGGTGCTCTAAAAAGAAAGATTGAAGATGAAACTGGTCTGATTATTTTTTCTGCAACTTACTGTTGTTTCATTCTGAAACTTACTGTTGTACATTGACTTCCTTTTTTCACACTGTATGCTCACCCTCAGGTGCACGTATGTCTGTGAGTGATGGAACACTCACCATAGTTGCTAAGAATCAATCTGTAATGGAGAGAGTACTAGATAAGGTATTTCTCCCACTCAATTTAGCCATTATCTTCCTTGAGTTTAATTAAATGCTGTTCCATATGTACATAAAATATATCTTATGTGAATCATTTCCAAGTTTTCTACGTGTAGCTAGTTATGAGGTCATGCTTCTATCAGTGGTTCCTTGTTTTGAAGTACCTTTCTTGGTTTATTCTGTCCTTCAGGTTGATTTTATTCTTGGACGTGAGATTGAAATTGGGGGGATCTATAAAGGGAAGGTAGCTTCAGTCAAAGAATATGGTGCATTTGTTGAGTTTAATGGTGGTCAACATGGCCTTCTGCACATATCTGAGTTGTCACATGAACCGGTATGTAAAAGAATTTCTGTCTTAGAGTCCTGGTTCCTCCCCGCCCCCTCTTTATTTTTCAAGATCCACTAAAATGTTTCCTAATTGGAATATAAGATGGGTTTTTCAATTGTAATTCATCTGTTAGTTTTGTTGGCATTTACACAATGGTTGTTATGTATGTAGCTTTTGTTAGCATTGATACTATAGTCTTTACTGTATTTAACTTCATATAAAAATGTTTCTGGATCAACTTTCTATACATTACAGGAGATTTTTCCTTTCTAGTATGATTTATTTCTTGTTGACATTTATAGTATTCCTTTTATCAGGTGTCTCGGGTTTCAGATGTGGTATCTGTTGGCCAGCAGCTTTCCTTGATGTGCATAGGCCAGGATGTTCGTGGTAACATTAAATTATCCCTTAAAGCTACTTCACCTCGACCTGGATCTGACGAGAAAAATAATGTGGGTGAGCAATCTGTTCTATCTGTGAAAGAAACACCTAGTATTTGGGCAGCTGCTGGAGACGTGTCTAATGGACAAGAAAAGCAGAGCTTTATGTTTGAGGAATTGCCGGCAAGCAAATATGAAGTTAGTGCGATAGATTCCTCCACTTCCTCGAGTCCACCAGTTCTAATTCGAAGTGCTGCAGAGTGTGATGAGGAGGAAAAATCTGCTGGTTTGGTTCAAAGTTCTAAAACTACTTCTAAACCCATTGGTGCTTCAAAATCAGATGGCAAGTCAGAAACATTCCATCAAGATAGTCCACCACTTTCTAAGTCTGTTCTCCGTCAAACTGCTAATGTTAAAGAAGCTATAGTTGGAGTGCCTGTAACTTTAAAAAATCTGAAGCTAGGAACAAAGGTTACTGCGAAGGTTTCTCAGATCCGCACAGGTGGGTTGGTGCTTGATCTGGGTGGGGGACTCCTAGGAATGTATCGGTTTGAGGTATGTGCCATCTTATTTTTATGACATTTTTGTGTCACATCTTCCTGTTTCTGTGTTTTTGGTGAATAAATAGACCCTTTCCCACCATTTACCCAATACCCACTCCCTTTAGATTGCATAATAAGACTTCATTCTGACCCTTTTGGTTGGGCTACAAGAATTTTGTTTTGCTAGCACAATCTGTCTTGGGGCATTGTATTTTTTTAGTTTCTGATCTAATGTACATTGTTCTATGACAGCCTCCATAGTTCTGACATTTCCTTATTTAGCCTTGCCACTCATCTGTCTCATTGGTCACATTTAAGCAGAACTTGGCTGGTTCTGTGATGAATTGCAGAACTCTTTCTATAATTGAAGTGGTCTAAGTTCAACACAGTTGCACTCATTCCCCTCATCCTTTCAGTCTATTTATTGGAGCAACATTAGAATGATCAGAATTCATCCTACATAATGGTACTTTGTTTTGCCTTAAAGATGATGGTGGCAAGACATGACCATGAACTCAACAAAAAGAATGCCACGTATTATTTTGGTCCCATGGAAAACATTCCCCTATTTGAAAGTGCTGTATTTACTAACCTTGTTTTGCCATGCAGGCCAATGGTAAGAAGGACTTTGAAGTCAATGATGAGCTACAAGTTGAGTGTGTTAGTTTTTCTAGCAAGGGGATTCCAGTAATGGCTTTGGTGGATGATGATTAGCATTTGTATAGGGCATTCTTTTATGGCAATCCTGTCACATATATGATCTGTCAAGATAATGTCTTGAAATTCTGGTGGCAGCGGCAGAAGTAACGTTCTCGGCCAATATTCTTCCAAGTGCTCAGGTATAATGCCAGGAATGTTAGCTCTCAGTTTGAGATTAGTTCTACAGGAAGCTGTATGAACTATTTCCAGTGGGTTAGCTGTGATGTTTTAACAAAGCATATGACCACAATTTTCCCAACCTGACATTAAAGTTTTGATTAGTGATATATCATAGCTAGCCGCCTTTGGTAGAAAGTCAAACGGGTAACAATGCATATATCTTGAGAAAGGATGAAGAAGAATATTGCTGGTGCGATGGTTTTTTACACTGCTTCTTTTGTTGGTTTGGAAAGCCTTCCCATAATTCCACATGGATTTTCTTTTGTCGAGTTCTCGATTTTTCTTAATTTTGTTTATTGCTCGTTGTACATTATTTTTTCTTAGGTGAAATAGTGGAAGCAAGAAATACCGAATAGCAATAGGGCAAATTTAATTTTCGTTCATGCATTTGATTTCCTTTTGACTTTATTTTTTTTGGTCTGACTTTCCTTTTGACTTCTGTATCTACAGTTCAAATTTAAATAGAGAAACTTTTTAGAGTTTTCTGGCAATGTCTGTATCGATCTTATCGTCTATCGTCTGTTGGCTGTAACTGATCACTTTTTGAGTAGTTCCTACTTCCCACCCTCTATAAAATATATATATATATATATATATTTATCTCTGGCCCTTTGTTGTTGTTAATTGTTATGGTTCTGTTGGCGACCTCGACATATTTTGAGGAGATGGAGGGTACAACCGTACAAGTTATAACAATAAAACTGAAGAGGAGCCGACACCCTTCGTAAACGAGCAAGTGTATTCATTCAAGATAGGGAAGTTTTTTAACTCGGTCTTCGGTTGATGGCACCTAACTTAGGCTATGGCCAACCTTAAAACAACAAAGTTACTATAATTTAATAAGACCTCCCTCATGTCCTCCCCTACCTAGTTCTCTGCCTCTTGCATGGCGGCCATTCTTTTCTCCTCTTACATCTTCGTGGTGGTTTGTATGATACAGTACTATTCCACCTCCGCCAACCCTCGAACAGAGCTTGTTTCATGCACGTGCGCCAATACACGTGAGCGTAACACATCAGCAGATCGCATAATTACTATCTACAATAAATTGGTGGGTGAGATGAATGCGAGTATGGGGGGCCAAAAGTACAGTGTTGCCGAAGAGGGTAAGCCACCCGACCGGCTCTATTTGTTTGCGCAATGCATGACCGATCTTTCCGCCCACGAATGTGTCACATGCTTCAATATGAGCGCACAAGCCTTGGCTTCTTGCTTTCCTTACCACACAGGAGGTCGTGTTTTATTTGACGGCTGTTTTATCAGGGCTGATGATTACCACTTCTTTCAAGAGATTATGGATGATCTTGGCACCAACGTCCCTCAACACTTCAAAGTGAAAGGTTTATTTCTTTAATTAATTATTAATGTCCTGAAAACTAGAGCTTAGTATATGTGTTTATAAGGGTTTAGGGTTTGATGTGAGATCTCTCTCAAGATGCTCATACACGCGAAACACGTGTAGCCATTGACCCAAAATATGAATTGCCTGCTCAATCTGCCAAACTCTTATGAGTACGTATGCTAACCTCTAGTTTTCCAATGTGAGACATTCCTCTACGTTACTCCAAACTCCTTAAGTTTCTGGCTTGGCTGTTAATTGTATGCATGGCTTGATATTTGCTAAATCGATCTCTGCAGCATCTATAATACGCCACGCCTCATATATGCTTTCGCTGTGCTTCGTCGCATTTTTGCTTGTAGTTGGATATTGTGTGGGTAAACCTACTTACAGGCGAATAAGCCGCTGTTGCCGGCGTAAATCAAATGGTTAGTTTCAGCAATTAATGCTTTTTTGGGTTTCATTCTCTAATTCTCATGATAACAATAATATGGTAATTAATTTACCGAATGAATTAAATCTAATCTGAAGGAATGGAGAAGGAGTCATCATTATTAAACCAAAGCTCACAGCACCTGCATTTTAAGTACTCAACACTTGTGAAAGCGACCGAGTGCTTCGATGAATCCCATAAGCTTGGTCAAGGAGGATATGGTGAAGTATTTAAGGTACATATATGTCCTGCATGCACTTTTAGTTTTCTAAATCTTCTTAATTATTTTCTTAAATCTGTCCATCTTCATGGTCATCAGGGAATCTTACCTGATGGTAGAGAAATTGCCATAAAACGTTTGTTCATAAGTGGAAAGGACAAGACTGAACAAGTGTACAATGAAATTGATATCATTAGCAGAGCTCAACATAAGAACTTGGTTCGCTTTCTTGGCTGCTGCTTCACCAACACAAACTGCTTCCTTATCTATGAATTCCTCGCAAACAAAAGCCTCGACCTCACCTTATTTGGTAAGCTAGCTACCAATTCTTACACTAGAAATTGTTAATCTAATTTCAATTACTTTGTGTCTTCGCATCTTAATTCAATTGTTATTATGGAAGAAAGACCGAGAGAAGAAGAAAGAATTGTGTTGGAAAAAGAGGCTTGGAATAATCATTGGAACAGCAGAGGGCTTGGAGTACCTTCAAAAAGACTGTCAAGTGAGAATAGTTCATAGAGACATCAAAGCAAGCAACATTTTATTGGACTTGAAACACAAGCCGAAAATTGCAGATTTTGGCCTAGCAAGGTTTTATTCGTGTGACAAAAGCATTGTTAGCACTGCAATTGCAGGCACATTGTGAGTACCTCTGCTCTAGTCATATATAATTAATTCATATATATATATATATGTTCATTGTGAGTACCTCTGCTCTAGTCCTATATAATTAATTCATATATATATATATATATATATATATGTAGTTATAAAATGTGAATACTCACACATTGCATGTATGGCTTGCAGAGGTTACATAGCTCCTGAATATCTCACTCATGGCAGATTAACAGAAAAGGTTGATGTCTATAGCTTCGGGGTTCTTTTACTCGAAATAGTCAGTGGAGTGCAGAACAACAAATTTGAACCCCAAGACCCTCTTGAAACTTTAGTCACTAATGTAAGTCCAAATTCATTAACAGCAACTCTTCTTTTTATATTGATCATATTAATTATCTGCATTATTTGGTTTTCTATATATAGGTGTGGCAGCATTTCCAGAACAATACGGTATCCGAAATTATTGATAAAAGTATGGAAATTGAAGACTGCATTGAAGAAATTACAAGAGTTGTTCATGTGGGTCTATTGTGCACTCAAGCATCACCAGATTTGCGGCCTACCGTGACATCAGTAATTAAAATGCTTAAACAAAAGGACTTTGAATTGCCAGCACCAACAAAGCCTCCCTTCATTGATATTGCACATGTGGAAATGTCTCCTCCAATAGGCTCTAGTCCCCTAAGACCTCCCCATGTATCTGATTTATGTACACATCATCATAATTTTCAATATTAGCCTCTATGATTTCCAAGTAGATATTTTTTATTTTTTTTACTGTTTTCTGTTTATGATAGCACAGTTAGCTACAAGATTTTAGGGGGTTTTTAATTTTTCAACTTTTCTGCAGTAAATCCACCAAAATCACGCAGTTGCATTAAGTTGATTCAAGATGTTAATAATGGCACATGCCTAAATTCTATCTCAGCATCCAGTAGATGAAGACAAAGCCAAACTAGATTTTTGGATTTTAGCTTGCATTGTCAAAGGTACTGTCTATTGTAATGATGCCACGAGTCCTTTTTAAAATAAAAAGCTGAAGATTCCAAATAAATTGGCTTAAGACTTTTGTATGCTCAACTTTAGAAGTCGTACATATATAGCAAGTTAGCAACAACCTCTTTTAAAAGCTGGATAGCATCCAAATATGTATTGCAGATTACGTTTTTGAATTTTGATACAATAATTTATTTTATTATTTTTGTTGGCCACCTATAAAACCGCCAAAAGAGGAGTAGTTCTTAAACTTTTTGACATTACAAAATATGTCATAAATGGTTGACATGACAATATTATTAGTAATAAATTAAAATTTGCGATTTTATTTTAAAAAATTACAATATATTAGTAAAAAAATTTCACTTTATATATTATAGGTCGTTGGATCTCGAATAAACTCAATAAATACAAGTAGGAATGAAAAATTTCTGAAAATAATGAGAAAGGTAGGCCGAAAAGCACAGGAACTCACATTGGTCACATTCCATGATTATTATATGTCACCAATACACGTTTCTGAAGCGGCCGCAAAGCTGTTGTGCATTCATATTTAAATTGATATACGCTTCAAACCAACTATCCAACAAAGTAGGAAGGACAGTACTACATATGGCATAAATTAAGAACACCGACAAGTAAAATAATGCAGTTGGAAGTCCAACAAGGGGTCCCACCAAATTGTTCTTCATTTATGGACTCTACCCAAAAATTTGTATACGTGGCTAAAAGGTGCCAGGTGGAAGGTTACCTCTCTATATGCATGCGTGCTATGCAAATTAGGCAACTACCCCCACCCCACTAATAAGAATAAATGAGAAGACTTTTCTACCGCGGTCATGGGTGACGTGGCACCACCAGCATCAGAGTCTTCAGTCTTCAGAGAGAACAATGTCTCAGCAGAAAGAAGTAAAAAAAACTCATCTCTCTCAACTCAACAGTCAACACTATTCTCTTCTTAGTCCACGTCACAGTCTCACGCTAATCATAGTTTATAGAACAAACTAAGCAAGAGAAAATACAAATTAATAACTTTGAAAAACTTCTTGGTGCAATTTATGCTCTGCAATGCATACCAAAACCTTAACATGGGTCTTCTTCTTCTTCATTATCTTCTTCTTGCTTTGCTCTCTATCACTCTCGGAACCCAGAACCTCTCAAGCTGGCCTCTACTGTGGCGCTTTCAAGCCTCCACAGAACACCACCTTCATCCCCACTTTCGTCAAAGAAATGGAAAGTCTCTCCCAGCTCATCACAACCCACCGTTGGGGCACCCACTTTGTTAATTCCACGCCACCCATGTACGGCTTAGCCCAGTGCTTCCAAGACCTCTCGCACACCGACTGCCTCCTCTGCTACGCTTCTAGCCGCACCAAAATCCCTCGCTGCCTTCCCTCTCTCTCTGCTCGCATTTATCTCGACGGTTGCTTCCTCCGCTACGACAACTACAGCTTCTATGAAGAACCCACAAAAGCTTCTTTGGACGCCGTGATCTGCGGCTCGAAATACGTGGTTGGGGAGAAGGCGGAGTTTGCGAAGAATGTTGGGGTTGTGATTGGTAATGTGACAAGGGCTGCTGTGGAAAATGGTGGGTTTGCGGTGGCCAAATTGGAAGGATCAGTATCACTGTATGCTTTGGCTCAGTGCTGGAAAACTGTGGGGACTGATGGGTGCAGAGAGTGTTTGGAGAAGGGAGGTAAGGAGTTGAGAGGGTGTGAAGAGAAGAAAGAAGGGAGGGCTTTGAATGCTGGGTGTTACTTGAGGTTTTCAACTGACAAGTTCTATAATGATGAGGAAGAAGCAGACCATGGCCATGGTAATCAGCTTTTTTTTTTTTTTTTGAAGGTTCTTATTCTTTTAGGAATTCATGAACTCAATTGTATATTTGAATTCCCTTGGTGGAGAATTTAGTTGGGTCAGGAAAATTTTGGGATTAAATATCAGTTTCTTTCTTTTCTTTTCTCACTTTTTCTCGATGAGCAAACACAGTATAAGAAGTTTGAACTTTCAATTGAAGACCTATGTTGCCTGATACGCCAAATTTCATTTTTTCATATTGTTTATTTTCAGGGTTGTCAGTGAGTAGAGGAATCATCATAGCAGTTGTTCTAGCAGCAGCTGCCTTCATAATGCTCTCTCTCTTTGCTACGTATGCAGGCTATGCAAGATTGCTACAGATTAAAAAAGGTATATAATATTATACTTCTGACTATTTGTCATATAAATTATATATTTATATGTTACTCGTGCATTACCTTGATGTTTTATCATATATCATATTTTATTCGTTTACCAAAAAAAAAAATATATCATATTTTATTACATTGTTTATGCAGAGCGCAGCAATCTAGGCTTGGTTTCAACAAGCATTAACAAGTATTCTAGCTTGAGTTTCAAGTATGAAACACTTGAAAAAGCCACAGATTATTTCAACTCCTCAAGAAAAATTGGGCAAGGGGGAGGTGGTTCTGTATTCAAGGGGACTCTTCCGAATGGAAAAACTGTAGCTGTTAAGAGATTGTTCTACAATACCAGGCAATGGGTAGATGAGTTCTTCAATGAGGTGAATTTAATCAGCGGAATTCAGCACAAGCACCTTGTGAAGCTTTTGGGTTGTAGCATCGAAGGACCCGAGAGCCTGCTGGTTTATGAGTATGTGCCTAACAGAAGCCTCGATCAGTTCCTTTTTGGTAATCTCGTCTTCTCTTTACCTGTTGGAATATGTGGTCCATCTAGCATTATTATTTACGAGGTTTACATCTTTCTCGAATTAAATGGTCCTTATCCTTATGCCCCCATGCAGACAAGAACAAGGTTCAGATTCTGAACTGGACGCAGCGGTTTAACATTATAGTTGGAACTGCTGAAGGGCTTGCATATCTTCATGAAGGCTCCAACATAAGAATAATCCACAGGGACATAAAAAGCAGCAATGTTCTTCTGGATGAGACCCTCGGTCCAAAGATTGCAGATTTCGGCCTTGCTCGGTGTTTTGCTGCTGACAAGTCTCATCTTAGCACTGGTATTGCTGGAACACTGTAAGTTTTAGCACTGGATATGTTAATACTAATTCTCATCCTTTGTATCCTTACTCGATTAGAGTTGGCAATTTCTGAACATTTAATTACTCTAATGAGTAATGAGTACAGACAGCATTAGTTTCTCTTTCATTCACCCACCTTTGTATTTCTAGAAATCTTTTGATCCCATCTAACTATGTTGCAAATCATATTATCATATGGTGGTGCAGAGGGTATATGGCTCCTGAGTATCTTGTTCAAGGGCAACTTACAGAGAAAGCAGACGTTTATAGCTTTGGAGTTCTCGTCCTTGAGATTGTTACTGGTAGGAGGAATAGCACCTTCAAACAGGAGTCAGACTCAGGCTCACTTTTGCACCAAGTAAGTTTCCCCTTTGAACTCCTTGGACATATAGCAAGAACATTTTACAAAATCGGATGTAGAATACTAGAATTAGAAACAATATTGCTCTAAACTTTTATTTGGATCTCAGGTTTGGAAACTGTACAGATCAAATGAATTAGCTGAAGCAGTTGATCCTTGTTTGGGAGATGACTTTCCTGCTAAAGAGGCATCAAATGTGCTTCAAATTGGACTTCTGTGCACACAGGCCTCAGTTGCTTTAAGACCATCCATGTCTCGAGTAGTTGTAATGCTAACCAATAAAGAAAGGGAGGTTTTACCAATTCCAAACCAACCTCCTTTTCTAAATACCATGGCGCTAGAGCCAGCCAGCTGCAGCACAATTAGGTCCTCCAGCGCAAACAGCTTCGCATCAAATGCTTTAAAAAAAGTTGAAGAGTCGACTTACACCTCCACTGAGTCCTCTACCACGCCTCCTAGTTCAGGTGGATATCATCATGGGTCATCAAGAAATCAAAACTTTTTGCACAACTAAATTTCAACTCGATTAAAATCCCAATGCATGTTACTCAAAGATGATCCAGCATTGTTCAGCTGATATATTCTGAATCTGAAGCATGGACGTGACCAATACACCAACCATCAGTGAGCTTGTGACTGCTAACTTTAACTATGCAGTTCGCATGCCATGATGCATTAGTTAAGTTGTGGATTTTTTATTTATTTACAAAAACAATATATATTTTATATATATTGTACTTCGTATGGATAATTGAGAATTACATGTAGATATTTCGAATTTCTGATACCACTTTTATATATAATGATGCTTAGCCCACTTTTGAAATAAAAAAAACGATGTTTAATGCTCCAAAATATTGAGAAATTGACTTGAGATTCTGGAGACGCGCGTGATAGGTAAGCAAAAAATTTTGGGTTTGGGTCTTTGGAGATGGAGGAGGGGTTTTCGTCTTTTTCATTGTAATTTTTTATTATTTTCTTGTCCACATGACGTGTCAGGTCAATAAACAATTACCAAAAGAATCCCAATCAGCATCCATTCCATGTATCCCAAAGTTCAGTTTCAATTGTAAGTCATATACTTTGCCATACAAGGTGTGTGACTAGTGACTACATGAAATTTATAATCTGAAACAACATCAGGCTCTAAAACAGAGCAAAATAACCATCGATCAGTAGATTCAAGCTATCAGAAATCAAGGCTGTGACACATACATGGCTGACTTTAAGTTGATATAACCTCTCATTTTGGTGTATTGGATCAGGAGACATCAGAGAAAAGAAAAGACACTCTCGAACCCAAGAAATGTTTCTATTTCTCTGGTTTTGGCAGCTGTAGTACTTGTCAATGCGCAGCACTGCCTTTGTGCTACAATTGGAGAGGGCTGCTGTTTCCTCCTGCTACTATTGATCTCCATGGAGCTGCCAGTTGCATCTGCTGATCGCTTGGTATCCTTCAACATGGAGATGTCGAAAGACAGCATTTTAGTAGATGAAAGATTATGAGCACCCTTGCCTAAACCTCCAGGAGAAGAAGAAACATCCAATATCATCCCATAAGGGTCGATGGAGCTTCCACAGAACACCCTTCTATCACATTCATCTTTTCTGGTTTCCGAATCTGAAATGAGTACAGTGTCTCTCGGAACTTTATTTGATTTTTTCCCTTTCAGTGTGCCTGAATATTGGTCTTTTTCCTGGATTAAAGACCCAGACTCCATCACCTTTGGTTTATTGATCACCGGAAAATTCTTAGCTTTGGTCCGTATGTGCTCAAATATTGTATCCTCTGTTAAACTTTTGAATGTGCCATCTTCAGGTTCAGGAGGAATCCCAGCTTCAGTAGCAAAAAAATAATTATGAGTAACAACTCCACATAACTTGGGACCAAAGAGTGATTATGTATAAAACACATGTATTAATTGTCAGTAAAAGATTATACCTTTGTCATCCATGAGGTTCATGACAGCTGAGCTTCTGGGAGTTGGATGATTGTTGATATTGTGTTGATTTTGTGCTGCCACGGCCCATCTTGGAGTTTTATTCCATTCCAACTCTTCCGAAACCTCTGCTTCGCTATGGGATTCAAGCAGCTTCTCACAAGCACGCTTTCTTTTCGAAACCAAGGGCTCTGAGGATGGAGAATACGCACCATTTGATGCCACCAAGACGGGGAAGTTCTTTGCCTTTTCACGTATGTGGTCAAACACTGTTTGTTGTGTGATGATTTTGCACTCATCTTCTTCTTGAGCTTTGGCAGCAACCTCATCTTCAAATATTTGAAGTATACGTTGATGGTAAGTAGGGGGGAAAGGATTAAAAACTCTAAAAATGGTTCTTATTATCATTTTATTAATTGAGCTATACCTTCTTCAGACTCTTCATCTAGGAGTTTGAAACTAGGCCTGGTATAGAAAACTCAAATAATCAATTAAAACCAACCAAATCTTAAGCCCCTTCAAAAGCAATTTTAGTAATCAGAAATGAAAAATTAAATATCAGTGAAAAAATACTCACATGGGACCATCTACCCTTTTGGATTTGGTCGAGTTTGGGTGCACTTCGCTTGGAGCCTGACATAGAGTTTTGGCATCATCTTCTATGATACATACTTGCTCTGCTGGAGGAAAAGAAGGTGGTTTTTTAACCCGTGTGTTATTCACACTTGAATTGCTTCCCTTCATTAATATAAGTTTTTGGTGGAGATCAATTCCAACTGCATGAACAAAACAAAAAATCAAATATAATAACTCAGCAATTTTATACTAGTCTAGTTAAAGTGGCAGAAACTAGAAATATCATGACAGGGGCTTTACTGTATTCTTCAAAAATAAGATCAGCCTTCACAGTCAGCTTTCCTTTTTGGGGATTCGACAGGAGAATTGTTGCGCTATAGGGGCTGCAATGAAAACAACCCAACTCAGACTAAACAAGGTAGCAATCATGCATTCTCAAACAATCTCCCCACAAGGCACAAAAGGTAAGATATTCGGATGTGGAACCAGCAACCTGAGCCGTCTCTTTCTAATGACTTGGTTATTCTTTATGGGTTACTAAATCAAATTTTACAATAACTAATTCCCATCTCAGTTGATATAGCTACTACTTATCTGTCATATAGCATAACAGGGAAAAAGAGGGAAAAAAAAAAAAAATTCCTGTCGGCGTTTAATATATTTAGTCACAATGCCTGAAACTCTGGATGGACTTAACCAAGTTTCTTTCGAACAGTATAGATACGTCTAACATGCTACTATGTTTCAAACAGAGAAAAGAACTAAGGTTTTAAGCCTGCACACCTGGAGAATTCGTCAGCTCTGCAGCCACAGTCAGAGTGGAAACAGAACAGTAAACAAACCTCCTCCAGCCAAAAGAAAAATGCTGAGTATTAGGTATATGAAACATCTAGTTGCCAGAACCCCTTGGTATTGTGCTTTCATTCTTGTGCAAAAACCGAACGATTAAAAGCAAGCAACTAACTTATGATCACCTTATTTTTTCATGAAAGAGAATCAGGTTATCTTCTTCTGAACCAACAATCTGTAACAAATAAAATTTTAAAAATAGATTTGCATAACATTAAAATTGGTACTCCATTACTAAAATTTGATAAATTATCTAGAGGCCTAAAGTATATACCATATCAGCATAATGTCGTTTGTTTGATTGGAGTGTCTGTGATAGCCTAGTCAATGTTACCACAAGCTTCAATTTCCCTTGCCTCTGGCATTCAGTTTCCTCAACCTTGATCTCAACCTTCGGAGGTAGTGACAGTAGAGACTCCTTTATATGGTTCCCAAATGGGTATTTTCGACCAGTGACTATCTCTATTCTCCTAGGATCAGCCTCTGCCAGTGTCTCAAATGATTTAATTCCCATTGAATGTAGTGCCTGAAAAGAGCATTAAGAAGGAAGAAGGGTTGCAAAGTGTCAATATTTAAGGGACCCAAGGATACAAAAAGCATGTGTCTTCCAAAACAGATAAAGAAGTGGGAACACCTTTGCAGTCACCATTCCAATCCCTGGTAATTGTTTCACCAAGTATGGACTGTCATCCCAGAGTTTTTGATATAATGACTTTGCCAGAAGCATGGAGTTGAAGGCTCCTTTGTAATTCTTTTGGTAAATAAAAAATTCTTTCATGCACCTAGCAATTCTACAGCCATTTGAGCATATAGAGTTCATATCCTATGGAACAGAAACCAGTTTGATTCACAATGAAGCTCTGAATATAATCAAATTCAAGTATCAAGATTATGAGGAAGAAAACCTGGGTAAGGGATAAATCATGAATCGAAGGATCACCAGTCAAGCAGTCATTAGCCAAAACAAATATCTTTTCTTCTCTGGTTTGAATACGCTTTTTTCGCTTCCCTTTGTCACCAAGGATGTGAAGGCGAAGTCGACCATCTTTATCAGCGTTTACGTCGTTTAGAAGCTTCTTCTCATTCCGTCTGAGCTGTATCCCTTCATATACCAGTAGATAGATAGATAATTCGTTCACTTGACTTTTCAAACAGCAGTGAATATGCAGCCAGTGCTTAAATATACATTACATGCATTTTCCTCAGCACGGCATATAACATGAAGAGCATCTTCTAAGCTGCAGTAAACGGGTGTCTGCATAATGTGTTTCATTGTGTCAAATTTCAGATAGTACTTCGTCATCAGCCTCCCAGGTTCTAACGGAATCAAAAGGAAAAAAAAGGTCAGTAACTGTTAATATTTAGGTCATCTATGAATTCTAAGAGGTACTGTTTTATATTGATACCTAGTGGTTTCAAGAGAAAACCATCTTCATCTGTCCAGATCATCTGATGCCTTGACAACTCGTTAACTTTCTGTACACAGACCTCTGATAGAAGATAACATTGATAAGTAATGGAGGGGGAAAGAGAGAAAGAGAGAGAGAAGGGCAAGGGGATCCCTTGATACTTCTGCAGGTAAACAGTTACAGTACCTTGCATATGCTTTTCTATACGGTCATTAGAAATCACCTTTCTTACTGCATAGTATCCAGGGTTCTGATTATGCATTAATCATTTCAGAAATTAGTTAGACAAATAATATATGGGAAATATCCTTTAAAGGAGTTCCATGAATACATGCCTTCTTCATTCTCACATACAAGAAGGAGCACTTCATCCATTCAATTGCCCTTGTAATATCAGAGACAGTCAGTTGAACTATCTCCGCAGTTAAATGCTCCGTCAAACATGAAAGCAATCTAACGAAAGGAGACAATACAAACAACCTCATCAGAAGACATGCAATATGTTTGAAATATACGCTCAAAAGCCTAGGGCACAAAGTTCGTTCTGGAATTTAAAGTTAAAACGCATACTGTGATTCCACCATCTCACTTCCATTCAAGAGATTCTCATATAAGTGAACCTGAGATCACATAAGAACATAATCAACGAATTCAGAAAGGACAAGGATTTCTGATATCAAATAGGACTACTTTAGTCACAAAAACAATAAAGAGACTACATGAACTTATAGTTAGAATGGTATTAACTACCGTATCTCTTCTTGTCATGATTATAACCATTCCTGTATCATCAAATGGTGGCCGACCTGCCCTCCCACACATCTGCATGGTGATACAACTAACATAAAGTTAAATTACAGCTGTGGCTAAATTAAGAGTGCAGGAATATATGCACATAAATGAAACCTTGATGTATAAACAAGACAACATACTGGATAGCAGTGTTACAAAATATAGCAGCTCTATTAACTTATATCCCAAACTTATCTACTTGGAATCATTCCTTCAAGAAGAGTCTGATTGACAAACCTGCAGTACTGTAGATCGGTCATATTCCATGTAGAGACCTTTTTCTTTGTTGCTGGACAAAATGCACATGTTGATGAATAAACACAAAAGAGGTCCTCTCAAGTTTCATTACAATAATTTGAAGAACTTGAAGTTCAACATACAAGTGCTGTGTTGATTTTATGACTACTGTATGTGCTGGTAGGTTGATTCCATGAGCAAGAGTATTTGTTGTACACAAAATTTGAACATCACCCTTAAGAAAAAGACTTTCAATGAGATTACGATCCTTGACGCAAAGACCACCATTGTGATAACCAACTGCAAACAAGGAATTTATTTGATAACTCAATGTAGACCTTGCAATAAATTGAAGTTTAGTGCAAACTAAACAGAAAAAACAAGTAGCTCTATACCACCATAAACAATATAAGATTGCATTTGTTTGTCACTGCATAATAATGAAGCTTCCCTTAGCCTCTCTTGCTGTTCTCTGTTTTTAATGAATGGATTTGAATGACCAAAGGTCATGACTGTCTGAGAGAGTTTCTGTGCTGCTTCTTGTGCACCTTTTCTAGTTGAACAGAAAACCAGCGCAGATTTCCCTCTCGAATATTGCATGAGGATATCTGTGCATCAATTTTAGGCATATAAGTTTTTCATGATCTTTGAGTACTGGTGTTTTAAAGATGGGGGGAAGTCATCTATAGAAACGTTATCTGGATTATCCTTGCATACCGAAAATGTAGTTTTGAAGACGCTGGAAAAGAGAACAAATACAAACCATCAGAAAAGGGAATATTGCTTTTATTTGTGAAATAACTACTTTCCTAGCAGATGGAATTCCTTGGAAATAGAAGTATATGGTTTAAGATCACCTTTTCAAATAGAAAATCATTTTTTGCTGGGGTGTAGCCTGCACAAGAAGTAGTTTTGAATATGAGTTACTAAATGCGAACCTAATAGATTGAAGAAAACCATGATTCTGCATATTTATAAGGTCCAACGTTCATGAGTGACCAAATCACACAATTACTAACAAACAGAGTATGCCGGGAGCTTTTCCTCATATGAAAAATAAAATTAAAAAAATAAATAAGACAGTGCATCTCTCTGAGAGTTCTGATAAAAAGGAATAGTAGAGTGAACACCTTATAAGAAACATTTGAGAATGCAGAATTCAGGCCATAAATATATACCAAAAACTTTTGTTGTCAACACAAATTGAACTGACAAACATTTATCTTCCTCCAATAAAGGATATGTAAGGGAGATTTTCCTCTTAAAAAAAAAAACAGAGATATCTCGGACAATTCTGCTCAAAAGGAAACACGAGAGCAGACCACCTGATAAGAAACACATTTTTTGAATGAAGAATTCAAGTCATATATGCATACCAAAAACTTTTGTAGTCAACTTTACGGGCCTCATTTCTTCTCCAAACCTGTACGGACAGCAAAAAATTAAAAAATAACTGGATACTCGTATTAATGAAGACAAAGTATATCCTAATGCAATAGAATATAAAGGCTGAGATACCTTTTAAGTCCTTGGTTGGGAACCTTGAGCCATTCCGCTGCAGTGGTTTACATGCAGTGCGTAATTGTTCGTTCAATTATCAATTGTAACTTTTATAAAGATAGTAAATATAATATACTCTAATCTCATAAATATTTAAACAATCACCATTGAATGCAAATCTCACCAAGGTCCTCAATATTTGGAATTGTGGCAGACACGGCTAGAAGACGGACATGAGCCAGAGAACTTGATTTCATTTCAGGGTTGTGAGCAAGCATTTTGATTCTACTAACTATTGCCTCCAAAACCGCTCCACGAGGATCATTCAAAAGATGAACTTCATCAATAAGTAGAAGGGCTATATCGCTGAAAAAGCTCAACCCACCATCCTTTACACGATACCGGGTTACTGCATCAAATTTCTATTTAAAGAAAAAATGATTTAGTCATGCTCCAATGGTATAGAATAAAGCCAAAAAGAATGTGAGAACGAAACATGTTTGTTTTAGAGAATTATATTTCTAAATAAGTAGAAGCGTGCGTATGAAAGTCGATAGAAACCAGGATCCTCAAGGAGTAAACGGAATCAAGTTGAGGTGATTAGAAAGGAGAGACCAAGAGAGAAGGCAGGTTGACACAGATTAGAAAAAGAAGGAACCTGAAAGGAATTTTGTACTTGACCCAACATAGGGCAGCTTTTTTGAGTTTATTTATGTATAAATTATAATTCTGTTTTATGAGTGCGGTTGAATTGCTTTTTGTTAAGGTGATTGGGTTAAGTACTTCCGCCGTCTGTACCTTTAAGTTTTAAGTTTGTATATTACATCTTCATACTCACCTCAGGAGTGGTTAAGATAATGTCTGCTTCCTGTATATTCCTGGAACTGTAAGATTCATTATCTCCGGTAAGTTCCAAGCAAATTATCCCCAACGACCCAAACTTCTGGTTCCAAACACGAAGCTTCTCCTGGACTAAAGCCTTTGACGGGGCTATATAGATCTTCAAGCCACGTGGAAAGAAGGTTATATAGAAGAAATAATTAATTTCTGCGGAGTGATACTATACATAAACTTCTAGCCTAATATAGTGCACCATATGCAACAAAGCAAGAGCATGAATCGTCCTACAAAAAACTTAAAATAAAATCTAGCTGACATTAAAGCCAAAATCAGAATAAAAACATGTCATATGAAGAACTGAGAAGAAGAAATTAGTCACAGATGCAAATATAAAAGAACATTGAAGGTGTCTGTGGTTCGGGTTCCCAAAGCAAAAGAAAATTAAGGCTCCCACTCATTTATTGGAGTACTATCAAAATGTTTACAATCTTACTTTTGGTTCAAGGACATCAGAGACTTACTGTTTTGAGAGTTCCTTTTGTATGAACTAGCCTTCCATCCTCAGAGATGAATCGTGAAAGGAGCCTCAAAATGCAAAGCTCAAAGATGACTGTTTTACCACTAGAGGTTGGTGCTGACACAACCATGTTTGCATCTGAGTGGAAACAAACAGGAAAGCATTCGCTCTGCAGAGAATTGAAATACCTGCATGCATAGGAAAGGAATACAATTAAGTTAATTAACCATGACTTATTGCACCATGTGGATAGTATAAAGATAACAACACCATTTGTGAGGTACAAAAGCTATTATTTCAATGTCATTATGCACCTTCAATGTTAGAAATATGCAGCTATATGCGACAGTTGCAAACATTGAAAAGGAATACACAAAGGATGAACTAATGGTTGTGCCTTTACCTATACAGATATGTAATACGAGTACAGCAATATGCTCAATTGTATTTAAAATAAAAAATAAAACACACACATACAAACACAAACAAACAAAAAGAAAAATGATGCCAATATGCAAACTTTAAGACCAGCCATCCTACAGAATCCTCTCGTAATAGAACTTGAGTTGACAAGGATATTACCTAAAACCAAAACATGATTGAAAAGGAGCAGGCAGATCTGACAAGCCCTTGAGTGTATATGAATCCATGGTTGAACTTGTTTCCTGCAAAAATGAGGGAAGCAAAAAAAAAAAAATGAAGAAAATGTGATCCACAGATCGGTTGCATTTTTCACTCTTAATATCTATTTGTTTATAAAATGATTAAAAAAACAAGAAGCATGGTAGATTATATTGATAAATCGTCAATTCTTGCATACCAAATCCAATGAAATTTCATGCTACAATAATTCGCAAGTAGATAAAAGTCAAGGACCAAATGTTGCTTAATAAAATCAATAAAATCCAAAAGTCTGGCCAAAGAATCTAAACGATAACTCTCTTCTACGATCAAACTCCTTCTCTTGCTTCATTAACCAAATTAGAGTCTCAAATTTGCATTTAAGAAAAGGAGAAAGTTAAAAGTTGCTAGGCTTTTAGGGAGAGAGGATTACAAGAAGTTTCTCGTAAGATCATACAGCCAACATACGTTCCACAACTATGTTTAATACATCAAGCAGCACATAAATATGTTAAATCTTTTCATATTCCTCTTCCAATATTTGGAATCGAAGTCAAATTCCACTAATAAAATCAGCTCTTAAAGTCTGAAACCACGGAATTCTCCATAGAATTTTCAAATTATTACAAATATATAAGAACTATATCAAATACATTAGTTCTTAGTTTGATCGAGTTTGAGATATTTAAAATTCATGAAATCTGCAAATTTGCGATCCAAAGTAAACACCGACTCAGAATTGAAACCACCATGAGTTCAACATCTTAGACAAATGTGTGTGTATGCGCGAGCTCAATTTCTCAGATGCAACCATTAAAATTGAATTATCACTGAAAATCCTGACCTTATTCCTCGATTTCTGAAAAACAATCAGTCGAATCCAATTGCGAGCTTGCGTGCGTGAATAGAGAAAGAAATCTATGTATTACAGAGATAGACTTTGGTGGAGAGGGAGGAGAAGTTTTAGCTCTCGCGATACAGAGGCTTGCACTTTGCAGGCGAAGGAATACGATGACGAAAATGAAATTATTTGAATTTTTCAGGGTGATTTATAGTCCGCGCTGGCCCTTTTGGCGGGAGAATAGGGCCCAGAACGCACTTGATGCAATGCGTGGGCCTTTCGCGAGGACAATAACTGGGACCCACCGAGGTGAAGAATTTGTTTTTCCTTTTTCTTCGGGATTTTTCTTTTTTTTATTGATTTATGTTTGTTTTGGACAGGAAATTGGTCTGGTACCTTCCTGTAATTGGTCCCAACTTTCCAAGTTTAAATGTTAATTATATATATTTTTAAAAAAAATAAAAATTTGGGAGAGAAGAAGTAGAATTTGAGTACACTGTAGGTAATTTCACGATTTTTTCAACAGGTTATTCAACAATTGTGTTAGTAGTAACTTTATTTTATAATTATTTTATAATGATTCCTAATGCATATTGTAACTTTATTTTATAATCTCAATGGCATCTTGTAATAAAATGCATAGCATAATTTTATTTTATATTCCAAGATATATTATATATTGAAAATTACAACCTTTTTAATATATAACTGTTCATTAGTGATTAGCTCTATTTTGTAAGCATAACGATGTGATAGCACCCTATCAATTCAATTATTTTCTAAATGCCTTTTCCATATATATAGAACCATAGCAAAATCTTGTGTTAATTTTGGACCTTTTAAGAGGAGCTCTCAACACTTAAAATAAAATGAAATTATTTTTAGTGAGGATATTAAATAGATGAGGTTTGCACCTTTATCTTGTTCGTAAAGTCTAACTAGAGACTTTAAACTAATTCATTATAACAAATCATAAACCAATGACTTTTTGATACTTAAAACATAATTTTGATTCAATATTACAAAATTTTCAAGCAATCTAAAAAATTATTAAAGAACTAATTAAATATTATACTGTTATAGATTTTTTAAAGGTTTATATTAAATCAACTAATTGTTAGTCTAGTAATAATTCTCTTTCTAATGTTGAGAGAGATCTCAAATTCATATCTCCTCCTCAATAAATGAACATTAAATTCAACAAAACTTTCCGCTTCTACAAAAGTTTCAAATTGCACAAATTCCATGCACCCCTAGTCACAATTCACAAGTTTACTACTAAGCAAAATTACATTAAAATGGCAAAATTATTTTAAAGAATAAACAAAAAAAAAAATTGGCCCTTGGCCCTGGGGTAGGTGGGCTATGGCCACGGCACATGATAGTCATGCGAAGTTGCACATCATCAGCTGGGCAACACGACCCGGGTCTTGCCACTATGGTGATGAGTCCATCACTGGCGGTCAATGGTCAATGGTCATCAAATGGTCATGGTTATGATATGATTAGAAAAAGAAAAAGAAATGAAACAAACAAAAAGCACACTGGTCCAGCTGGCATTTCTGCAAATTCCCAATTTCGATATATGGATCTCTGTAGGGCCAGTGAACATTCTTCAGTTTTTTTTATAAATTAACAAATGTGTATTCTGTAGCCTAGGCTGCCTAGCAGCTATTTTCGTTTGGATTTTTTTTTTCTCAGCTGAAAGCTGAAAGAGGGAAGCATATCCACAGTTGGACTCATGATTTTCGTTCCATAGGTCAAGATTACTTCTATTACAAGGCAACCAAGGGTCCAAGACTAGCATTTAACGGTTGGTTTTTTTTTTTTTTTTTTCCTTAAAACGGGCAAGACTGCAAAATTATTTGTCGACGCTCACCCATCCACTCCCATATTCTTTGCTACCAAAGCTATAATGCTTGGGTAGCAGGTCTTGCAGCTTTTGGGTATTGAACCAAGTTCACACCCTCTGCATTTCTCTTGACCATCACCATCACCATCACTATCAGATATTGCCTCTCAATCTCATCCCTCAACTTCAAACTCTCTCCTTTTAATCCTTATTTCCTTGGTTTAGCTGCCTATGTCCGCTCAAGTGTTGGGTTTCTTTGTTTGGCGTCTGTTTCTTCCTTGGTTGCCCTCTTTGAGGTTAGTTGCTAGAAACCTTGTTGCATTCTCTCTTGACAGGTTGGGTTTCTCAGTTACTGCCTTCTGGGTCTGTTGGCTTTGTTTCAGTGCTTTTATGTTGGGGTTTTTTTCACATGGGTTGTATTAAGCTCCTTTTGGTGTTGATATACCATTCATAGCATGCTAGTAACTCCCTCTCATCTTCATCTTTAAGCATGCTTATTTTGTTTATCTTGAGCAGGAGTACGTTGCTTGAATCTACCTGTGTGTTTCTGTTTCATGGCTACCTGTGTGTTTCTGTTTCATGGCTTTAGCAATGCAGCATAAAATAAATCTTTCTTGCTTATTTTGGTTTGGGATTGTTAGAAAATAGTTCATAAGACCCATAAGACTCTTTAAGTCTTCAATCTTCATCAAACTATTGCACACCTTATAATCTCTGACAACCATCCTTATTTTGCAACCTTCAATTGCATTTAGCATCGCTTTACAGTAAGCTTTATCAAGTCGCACCAGAGGATTACTCCTCTCTTTAGCTGCACAAGCATTTTCGCACCTCCACTGCTCTTTATTTGCACCATTGTTACCCTTTTGGTTTGATTATGCATATATATTTATATAATTCTTATATAAACATCTTAGCCCACATATTTTTTGGTAGTTTTCTTTTATCGTATGTGCTGACATTCTCTGCCCAGTCTTTGATTCACTTGATGTCATTTTTGGATTTCAGATCACAATGAGCAATTCAAACTTTATAGATTTATGTAGCGATGATGAAATTGAAGATCCAAATATGAAAAACAGTGAAAGGGAGATCGTGCCTGGCTCTTATTCTGCACCCTCTGTATTTCCAACGCCAATTTGTCAGAAATTTTGGAAAGCTGGAAACTACGAAATAGTGCAGGCACAGGGTTACAAATCCCCAAATCAACGTACAAGTTTTTACTACTTCTATTTTAGCTTACATTTTGTTTCGCCTTTCCTCTCTTTAGCCTCTTGCATTCCATTACCTTCATTGAGTGCATTTCTTGCTTACATGGAAATTGACATGGGCATCCCCTATTGATTGAGAAGTTCAATATACTTGAGGTGTTTGTATCATTTAACCAGAATTGGGTACTTAAAAGGTGCTTGAATGGAGTATATGAAGATATCATAAGAGGCAAAATTTACTGGTGTATTAAATTTTAGTATCACCTCTTGTTGAATGGTCAACATCGGCCTGTCAAATTTGTTACTAGGAAGAGTAATTAGCTGAGCTTCAAAATTGAGAACCAAAAAATGTTGCTGCATGTGAAATGGGATAGAAATTGATTACTAAAAGGATAACTGCAGGACCTGTCTCTGAGAAATATAATTGTTTTGTTGCATGTCTGCATGAAAGTTCCTGTCATGAATTTCTACTTCTCTTATTTTGTTAGATTACCTTTTGATTTATAGATGGAAGAAACCATATGCGCATACACCCTATGTTCCTTCACTCAAATGCTACTTCACATAGGTGGGCTTTTGGAGGTATGTTCAGTTTATATGTTTCATTTGCTTCCCTTTTCTTATTCCTGCATGTATTCCCTTCATGTGCTCTTTCTGATACTTGTTTGCAGCCATAGCAGAGTTACTCGACAATGCAGTTGATGAGGTCATTTCTCAACCCCCTCCCTCTTATCATTCTGATTCCTCTGTTTTTTCCTTTGAAATGTTCATTTATGTATTACTTTGTTTGTGTGGGGTAGATAAAAAACGGAGCTACTTTTGTTACCATAGACAAGATATCTACCCCACGGGATGGGAACCCAGCTTTGCTAATTCAAGGTTGGCCTACAAATCTTTTGACCTTTTTGCTAGTCATATATGGACAGTATTCTCATATGAACTTTTGGCTTCTGAAACCTGATAAATCAACGAAAAGATGATGGTGGTGGAATGGACCCTGACGCTCTAAGGCGCTGTATGAGCTTTGGGTTTTCAGATAAGAAATCAGAGTTGGAAATTGGACAATGTATGGATTGTGTTTTGGTCATTGAATCTCTGCATGATGTACTGTCTTCTGTACATGATGTACTGTCTTCTGTATTAATTGGTATCCTTTTAGCTTTTCAGATGGAAATGGCTTCAAGACAAGCTCTATGAGACTTGGAGCAGATGTTATTGTCTTCAGTAGCCACTCGAATTCAAGGTCTGACTTTGGCCCAAGGACGTATTATATCACTTACTCGCTTCTAGTACATTCCTTTTGATGAAATAACTATTGGTGGCTCATTTTCCTTGTTACGAATTCCAAGTATCTGTGTATAGTATATACTTTTGACTGCTTAAAGTTCTGTTTGCATTGGTGGTATAACATTTCTCAGGTCACTAACTCAAAGTGTTGGACTCCTTTCTTATACATTTTTGAGGCGGATGGGCTACGACAAGATAGTTGTACCAATCGTGAGTTGCTCTCTCTCTCTCTCTCTCTCCATTCGTCTGCCTTTCCACTTGTTGGATGGGGCTCCGCAGGAGGGAGGGTGTGAACTTGATACACATTGTTGGTTCATTCCTTGACATTTTAAACTTTTAGAGTCTAGTGGCTGTCTAACAAACCTAAGTGGATGAGATGCAAAATCATTAAGGGAAATGAGATTCCTTAATTATATCCCTAATCAAATCCCTAAAATTATGATTTTCATCACTCCATCAAAATGATCACAACTTAGCGATAGTATTTGTTTTTTGTTTCGTCTTTGATCAGTTTTTATTCATATGAACAGATAAAGCCTCATAAGGCTTGAACTTAGGCTATCACTTTATCAAGTGCCTCATCATGAAATTTTGTTGTTAACATATGCAAGGCTACTGAAAGTGATCTTTCTGCATATTATTTTATCTGGGTAAGGGGTGGACCCCACTTTTGGGTTCAGTTATCAGTGTGAAGCTGTGAACTGATTTGTAATATATATACATATATTTTTTTTTTCTCTCGTTAATCCAAATGGAAACACTAATGTGTCTTTGACTGTATTTTCGGTTTCTTTGGCAGTACCTTTTTGCTGGAATCCCAATAAATATCTAATCCATAACTCACTGTGGTTCTTCCCATTACTACAGGTGGATTATGAGTTTAACTCAACAGCTGGACCATTTGGGCCCATACTTCCACATGGTAAAGACCATTTTTCTTATAATTTGACCATGCTGTTGCGGTGGTCTCCTTATTCAACAGAAGAGGAGCTTCTGAAGCAAGTAAGCCTGCAGAACTTAAATCTCTGATATATCATTTTTATTTCAAAGTTTCAATTGGCAAGCTGTATTTTCTGGATAATAGCATGATCTGAAATTATTTTTAGCCTCCTCGCTCAGCCAAATAGTAGTAGTAAAGTAGTACTGGTAGTACAGGTAGAGTCACTGTCATTATCATTATAGTAGAAGCAGTTGTGTTGGTAGTGGGGTTGTAGTAGTATTACTAGTAGTATCGATAAGAATAATGATTAGGTGTCCTTAAAAATATTTGCAACATCCTGCATTTGCCTTGTAGTATCCTACATAGCTGATAGTATCAAGATTGCACTAATGGAAGCATTTGAAATTTTGGTAGTTAAATCTATATATGCACCACATATACACATATATGTAGACATCGGATGTACATAAGTATATATAGAGGTCTTTGATTTATTAACCCACTGGTCAGTTTGATGATATAGGGCATCACGGAACAAAAATTGTCATCTACAATCTTTGGTTAAATGACGATGGAGGCATGGAACTAGATTTTGATACCGATCCCAAGGTTTTGTTCACCCCTTTTCTTCATTTCATTCTTCACTTTTGAATCACACTGGATACTTTGCTACCATAGTCTTATTTTTGCAGGATATTTGTATTACTGGTGGCAAAACATGTGACGGAGTGAAACCAATTTTTGGCAAGCATGTTGCAAACCTTTATAAGTACTCTCTCCGTGTAAGTATGGAGTTCATATATTTTGAATTTGACTATGAAAATAAGTTTGTCTTCATTATATCATGGCCTTGTTTCAAGCTCCACAGGCATATGCATCAATCTTGTATAAGGAGCTAAGACATGACTTCAGAATAATTTTGCGTGGACAAGTTGTTGAGCACAGAAATATTGCCATGGGTCTCAAATATTTGGAATTCATTAGGTATAGGCCGCAAAATGGTGAAAATATGGAGGTTTGTGTTGTCCACAATGACACCGTGCCTTACTTCCATGCTAATTGTTAGTTGTTACTAATTGAACAGTATAATTTTTTTTATGCTTCTGACTTTATTGCATCACTTCGGCTTCCTCTTTGCTTTCCCAAGTTAATGTATGGTTGACTGATAGTTATCAATAAATGGCCAACTAGAAGGAACACTCTCAAGTTTCTTAAGGAAGTGGTGGTGAACTATCTCTATAGTCTTTATGGAGGCCTTCAGATGAAGCAAATAAAAAAGATTGCATTTTGTCTTCTCACTAGGGACAATATGTCTTCATGAATAACAGAGTAGTTTCATGAAGAAGCAGGCTGAAATTTTTTCATGTCTGAAGAGTTGTTGTGTCTTTTAATCTACGTGCTAAATATGCATCCAATAGCAATCATGGTTCATAGTATTCTCCGGATTTGAAATGGTATTCTGTATGCTTATGGCTTGATAAGCTTTTGTGACCAAGAACCCCTTCCAATGCTATTTGCTCCATGTGAATGTGCAAGTGCATGCAAGTGTGTTTTCTTGATAACCAGTGGCTGTACAATGGCTGATTGTTTCATTGTTCAGGTTGAATTTCTTACCGCAATAGGGTATTTGAAGGAAGCTCCGCATGTGA
The DNA here is from genome assembly GCA_003254885.1 of Purshia tridentata. Lineage (NCBI taxonomy): Eukaryota > Viridiplantae > Streptophyta > Magnoliopsida > Rosales > Rosaceae > Purshia > Purshia tridentata. The sequence goes on along the minus strand of QANT01004070.1, from coordinate 35,924 downwards.
ATATTCATGGTTTCAACATCTACCATCGGAATCGTCTAATACTGGTAATTTTCTTCTCTCTGATTGTTTCATTGTTAGACAGCTTATCTAATCAATTTTACCAACCTTCTCTCTGACATCTTAGATACCAGTGAAAAGTTTTTCTAATTCATAAGTAGTGAGTTGCACAATTGTAGTGCATATCAACTATTTATTTCTGCTACGTATTTTTCCAACACCTATATAACCGTCAATTATTTTGTCTAAGGCTCTTCTGTTGCCTTCAATATTTAGTATAGATATTTTAAACTAAGTTTGTGAAACCTCATGGGAAGGATTTTTATTAATCGAATTCCAGATTTTTTATAGATGAGGGCTGTGTGTATGTTATCTTGTTCCTTGCTCCTAGAAAAAGTAACTTTTTGTTCATCACTTATGTTTTCCTTATTCTGCATTCGTTACTTTTTGCAGCCATTTTGGCCTGCAATTAAAAATATGAAGAATACTGGGAGAGGTATTGCTGGTGAGAACTTCCTGACTGCACTTATCCTGTTCTTATGGTTTTTATTAAAAGTTTATCTAGTTCAGACTGTTGTATATGGTTGATGATTCATGTAATACTTTTGTAGGTGTCCTTGAAGCAAATTTTATTCAACCTACTCACAATAAGCAAGATTTTGAGAGAACACCCCTCTTCGAAAAGCTTGAAGATCGTTTGAAGAAAATGACGCAGGAGTACTGGTGAGCCACATCTTGCATGGATTTTATATTAATTTTAAGATGATTTTTAATTAACTTATGGAACTAGTTTGAAATGATATAAATGTGTTCAATTTCACAAGAAGTTTTAAGATATGTTAAAGAAGAATATACAAACTCCAGACTTCAATATCAAGCAACCATAAATTTGTAGTAGACAGATAGGCATTTGATACAATGAAATTAATATAAATATCTAATATTAAAATCCAATACCTAAATAGTTGAGAGCGAAATATTACAATGAGAAGCCAAACATAATCTTGCTAACACACATGAGGTCAAGTATGGGTAGCAGAAATGTCACTGTTTCTATTTAGTGTCATATAATGACAGTGATGAACATCCAACATTTACAACAATGAACTGTTTGACACTCCTTTCTGTTAAAAAAATTTTAATTGTATAAAACTTTAATTTTGGCTGTGACATAAATATTTACTAAAGTAAGAGTAGATTTACTTTGAAACATAGAAAAATTCAGTTCATGTAGCATGTTAGGAGGTACTAAAGTAACTTTGCAATATGTCCTATAAGTATATATTGATCTTTTTACAATCTCATGTAGTAATGTGCCTTGATGAACTTGGGTGTTCCATCCAATAACTAGTAAATATATCCTGATTTCTGAATTTTTCTGTTGTATCTTGTCAGGGATAAACATTGCGAACTGATTGGTTATCAGAAAGGTAAAAAAACTCATCCTATAGCATTTCATTCTCGAAATGATAGTTCAAAAGACTCTTGTAGCGCAGTGGGGTCTTTGGAATATCCCAAAGTCACTGCATCAGATCCCAAAGTCAGTTCCCAAGAAGGTAATACTTTGCAGTCAATAATGATATCCAAGTGATTGGTTTTGCCTGAAGTTTCTCATATTGACACCTATTTTGTTGTTGCAAAGTAGTGTGACTTTTAAGTTTATATTTTGCTTGTCTACTAAATCTGTTTCCTGTCTAAGCAGGATTGATCATAAAGAGGAAGGACGTTGATCTTCAGGTGGAACTACAACCTGCAAAAAGGCACATGGGATCCTCTGCAATTGATGCCCAGCCCATTACTGAACAGGTTTGCTGAATGCTGAGAAACTCCTAGAATCATGCTTAAAACTATTACAAGCATATTAATGCAAGCTTTGCTGTATTTTGTTGGCAGTATGAAAATAGAACTGAAAACATGCAGCTAGTTTCGCAGAAGATCACTCTGCTGCGAGAAAACAAAAGGCTTCGTTCACAGTAAGTATAAAGCAAGTAGTTTACCATTCACGTCATTATTTCTAGGGCTGGAGATACTAGGTTCTCCCCCTCCCTTAGAGATACAAACCTGACCCATCCTTGCGAAACACTGGCTGAGTGGCTGTCTTATTGAAATAATAGTTTTGATATCCAAAAATTATAATTGTTTTTGGAATTGCTCACTTGGCTTGTCATTTCCAGGCTGTTGGAATTCAAAAACAGGGAAGAAGAACTTAATTTGAAGGTACTTTGAATTATATGTTACATCTCTCTCTCTCTTACTCACTCAGATGCACGCACACACACACACACAACTGGTATATGGTTTGGTAGTAGTTATAGTTTTTTAATCAACATGGAATTATAATCGGTGCAGGTGCAACAACTTAAAAGTGAAAAAGAGAATGTACTGCTTGAATACGCACAGATGCTGGTTGAATCAAACTGCTACACGATTGATGAGTGGGCAAGTGTGTGGGAGCAACATCTTACATAGACAAAGAAGAACAAACAATTTTCATTCTTTTGTGTTAAAAATTAAAATGTTTTGTCTATACGCCATAGGTCACTGGAGATTACATCAACCTTAATCTTTTGTGGAGGGTGGATTACATAGCAGGTCATACTATAACTTTTAAGTTCTGGAATAGCTCATAATATCACATATTACGGTTTCTAATTTCTATCATCCCAAAAATGTACAGGCAAAGGCCAAACTGGTAGAAACTTAATCCTTAACCAGCACTGCCCGACCTCGTGGAAAAATCTCTTCACTCCAACTTCCTTCTGTTGTTGAAAAACAATCTTAAAAATATACAAACTTAAGATAGAAATGAAAATCACATTTTCTTAATTCAAGTTTACCTTGAATGCAGTCCTCGAAATCAAAATTGTAGCAGTAGCAGAAATATATTTTCTGCAATCCAGTCCTTCACTTCTGCATAATCAGCATTTCAGAGCGTAAAAGTTCTAAAAGATCATAAATCTCAGCTAACTGACAGTGGGATGCATCATCTGAAGAAAAACAATGGACTTCATTTTTCACCTCAACCCAACTACAGCCACCAGTCTTCTTCAATCCCCTATCCCTCATTAATCTCCTAATCTTCTGAACATCAATCCATCTCTCAGCTAAAGCATAGACATTTGACAACATTACATATCCTGCAGAGTTCTTTTCTGCTAATTCCCAAATCTTCTTAGCTGTCCTTTCTGCTATCTCCTCATTATTATATTTAAAACAGCCACTCAATAGAGCTGCCCATGCATTACTTTCAGGTTCATACGGCATGGATTTTATAAATTTTTCTGCTTCAAAAAGGCGTCCTGATCGAGACAGCATATCCACCACGCAGGTGTAGTGTTTTCCCTTTGGCTTAGTACCATAAACAGCCTCCATTGAATTAAAGTACTGCAATCCTTCATCAATTGATCCAGTGTGAGAACAAGCAAAAAGAATTGATAAAAACATGAGCTCATTAGGGGCAGCAGTTGTTCTTTTCATTTCCTCAAACAAAGACACAGATTCCTCAGCAAAACCGTTTTCTGCTAGCCCCTGAATCATCGCAGTCCAACTGATTTCATTCTTCTCAGGCATTCTATCAAATACCTTCCTAGAGCTCTCAATATCCCCGGATTTTGCATACATATCAGTTAGGGCAGTGCCCACAAAAATATCATATTGGATTCCATGTTTAATGGCTTTTCCGTGGAGGTTCTTTCCTTTCTCTAGTGAGGCTATGCTCGCACAACCACAAAGCACACTCGAGAAGGTGGATAAATTTGGAGTTTCTCCACACAAAAGCATCTCATTGAATGCTTCAAATACCTTATCAAATTGTTTATTCTCTAAGTAACCTCCAACCATAGTATTCCAAGATACATTGTTTGGCGCAGGTATGCTATCAAACAACACCTTGGCTTCTTCCATTTGCCCATTCAGACAATACCCACCAACCATAGAATTCCATGAAACTACATTCTTCTCCAAAATTGAGTCAAACGCCAAGCGCCCATCCTTAGTTTGTCCACATTTACAATATAAGTCAATAAGAGAAGTACTAATAAAAACATCTTTCTCAAATCCGATTTTTACAATATGTGCATGGATGCTCATTCCCACATGCAAAGCCTTAAGGGTAGCCAGTGCACTAAGAATGCTAGACGAACAAGACACATTTGGGTTAAACCCCTTTTGAATCATTTGATGAAAGAGTTTCAAAGCTTCTTCAGGATAGCCACTTTGACTATACCTTGAAATCATTGCACTCCAAGAAACTTCATTTCTTTCTGGCATCTCATCAAAGATTCCCCGTGCTTCTCTCAAGTCCCCCACCCCAACATACATATCTAGGATAGCAGTCCAAGATACAACGTCTCTTTTTACCATTTGGTCAAATACTCTCCTAGCAAAAGCCACTTCCCCCATTCTCAAACACAACGTAATTAAGGAATTAGAAACTGATATATTGTGTTCAAAGCCAGCCTTAATAATCAACCCCAAAACGTTCATCCCCAAACCAATTTCGCCAAACTCTGCACAAGCTCTAACAACAGAAGTGAATGTAACATCATTAGGCCTGACCCCAGAATCAAGCAGCTTTCGAAAAAGCTTCAGGGCTTCAATATTCAACCCATTTTGCACCAACCCGCTAATCGCCGCAGTCCAGGAAACCACATTATGAAATGGATTACGCTCAAAGTACCACATTGACTCATCCACTCTTCCACATTTCATAAAGCCCGATATCAATGCAGTCCATGAAACCTCGTTTCTCTCAGGCATTTCGTCAAACAAGCGACGAGCTTCACCAAGATTTCCCCACTGAATGTTGGCATTAATCAAGCAATTATGCACAACTGGATCGAACCCATTAAACTCCTTAACTATCTCATTAACTTCAGCAGATTTCCTTGAATCCAGGTACATAATTAGAAGCCTAATGGCTATATATCTCTCTGATGAAAGACCCATCTTGATCAAATGGTCATGAAAGACCATTCCCTCGGTGATAAGCCTATTGTCGGTGAGTTTTCTCAAGATGGACACACATGTTTGCACATGAGTTTTGAAATTGTTTCTTGGGTTAGTAGCAAATAGGGTTTTGATGGTCCTTCTCATGCTGTGCGAGTAGTTAAGTTAGTTGACGAGATAATGAAGTAGACTCTGTTTGACGTTTTTGTGTGGATACGACAAGTGTCTTGTTATCTCTTTTTCTTTTTCTATTTCTTTCATCGATTTTATCCAGCCTAGAAAACTTTAAAAGCAATAGTCCCAACAAAAAGTTAAAAACAAAGGCTCTTCATTCTCCATATTGAAACAGAAAAATGTGATCTTTAGACCACTGAAATAAAAGAACCACATTACAATTACATCGAAAGAATAAAACGCACTACATGCCTCACTATTCAGTATTCAGTACGTCACTGTGAGGATTTAGCAGACCATGATCAATTACACAAGAGTCATCTACAGTACAAGTTATAGAGATAGAGTTTGCTATGACGACTGTCAGGACTCAATGATTTTGGGGGTGTTTTTGTCTTCTGAACTAATTCTGTTTATAATTGTCGTCATGTGATCTGCAAAAGTGAAAAACAAAAAATGGCAAATTACTTTCCTCTTTATATCATTCTTTCTCCACACTCGTCCACAAATGAAGTTGTATGATTGTATCCCTTCATCTCCAATTCTATTCTTGTCGGTCACGTCTGTATACATCAATATTATTCGGTTGATTAGTCAAATTACCCATCACTTTCATCACTCCTATGACTCAAATATATAGAAATTGAGTGATCTAGTGGTGAGAAAACATGGGAAAATGAGTTAAAATTGGAACAAATTAAGAGTTAATGTAGATACTACTTATCTACATGATATATAAATAGGCTCTATTTGTATGAGAGAGGTGATCAGAAAGTAAAATGTGGTGAAAATACTAACAAATAACTTAACCAAGAAACAATTCATCACAATTGACAAGACAAACAAGCTATTCTATGCACTGACACTGCTTGCTTGCCTGTTTATATGTTAAAGCCATCCCCAGCAGAGACCTGGAATTGTAGCTTCTTAATCACAAAAGATGATATCACCCTTCAAATTTTCAACTGCATGTGATTTGCCTAGCTGCAGCGTGGGGAACCCTGGTTGTGACAGCTAGACGACCTTGATGGACTTTTAAACCTTCACACAAATATTTTTACGGGTCTTTTTCAATTTTGGTATCTGAACTTTGGGCATTATCCCAACTCCCAATTAAGCACCTAAACTATTATTTGTCTAATTTTATACTCTAAACTTTTATTTTTTTCCAATTTAACATATAATATGACTATTTTTAAATAAGGCATCAAAATTAGGGGCATTTTAGTCAACCTAGTATCATGAATAGACCAAATTGACCTTGGATATAAGATATGCCCAACACACATGACCAAATTTTGTTAGTATTTTTTAACAAAATTCACATTATACACCAATTCGGAACAAATAAAAGTTTAGATATAAAAGTGGAATAAATAATTCAAGTACCTAATTGGAACAAAATCCAAAATAGCAAAATTCAGATACCAAAACTGAAAAAAACCCTATCTTTATTCATGAAATGAAACTGTTCTTGTGGCCCCTTGGGGACCTTCTTTTGTCATTATCCTCATTGTGCCGATGGTGACACCAAAACACTTGAAAGCTAAGTAAGTACATAAGATGTGTAAGCATTTACTTAACGCCATAACATTTTGTGCTGTATGCTGGCCATACACACATTCCCTCCCACTTCCCGAAATCATCAAAAGGCTTGGCCAAAGAGGGAGTCATTAAATTGACTAATCGGCTTAATAGCAGCCAGTAGTTACATGCAAAACGACAGAGGATAATATGCTTTCGCAGCACAGATGTTTAGTTGTAGTTTAACTCAATAAGTAATGTTAAAACTTGATTCTAAACTAGCTTAATTATAAACTAAGTTATAATTTGATGATTAAATTACAGAAAATATCTTGATGGATATAATTGTAATTCAATTCATATATATGACGCAACAAGAAGACAAAAATTTGTAACTTCAAATCAGCAGCAAATGTTAGCATGAATAACAGACAGCAGCACAGTTTGTGGTGTTGTGGCTCTTTCCCTTTGTTTTCTCCGAAACCAAAATTCTGTTAAATCCATCAACCTCCATCACCATGGAAGCTAATGGCCATGGTCAAGTAAAAGAGGCTGAAGTGTTTTCCCTACCAGTGGATGGCGATCAAAAGGCCACAGAATTCAGGCCATTTTCAATAGCACCACCCCACATGCGAGCTTTCCATCTTGCATGGCTCTCCCTCTTCTCCTGCTTCTTCTCCACCTTCTCCATCCCTCCCCTTATAGCCGTCATCCGCGAAGACCTCAACCTCACCGACTCCGACACCAACAACGCCGGCATCGCCGCCTTCCTCGGCTCCATCTTCTCCCGCATTGCCATGGGCCCCATATGCGACCTCCTCGGTCCACGCATCGCCTCCGCCACACTCTCTCTCCTAACCGCCCCCGTCATCCTCTCCATTTCAACCTCGCTCGTATCCTCTGCCAAATCATTCATAGCCGTCCGATTCCTCATCGGTTTTTCTCTAGCGAATTTCGTGGCCAACCAGTTTTGGATGAGCTGCATGTTCTCCGGCTGTGTCGTTGGGCTCGCCAACGGCGTCTCAGCCGGGTGGGCTAACATGGGTTCAGGCGTGACCCAGTTGGTCATGCCACTCATCTACTCTCTCATCATGTCCTTCAACATACCATCTTTCACTGCTTGGCGACTCGCCTTCATTGTCCCCGCAATATTGCAAGTCGTCACAGCGATTTTGGTCTTGGCTTTCGGCCAAGACCTGCCTTCCGGGAGCTACAAACGCTCCCAGAAGGTCGACAGTAATTCCGAGGAAACCTTACTCCAAATTCTTTTTCATGGCCTCAAGAATTATAGGGGGTGGGTTTTGGGTTTAACATATGGGTACTGTTTTGGTGTGGAGATGACCACAGATAATATCATAGCCGAGTACTTCTACGACAGGTTCGATGTGAATATCCAAGTGGCCGGAACCATAGCAGCAAGCTTTGGAATGGCGAATTTTTTTTCGCGGCCGAGTGGGGGTTTGGTCTCTGATATGATGGCGAGGAGGTTTGGGATGAGAGGGAGACTGTGGGGGCTGTGGGTGGTGCAGACGGTGGCTGGGTTGTTGTGTTTGTCACTCGGGCGAGTCAACTCGCTCTGGGGTTCCATAATTGTCATGTGCGGGTTCTCTGTATTTGTTCAAGCTGCCGCTGGCCTCACGTTTGGCGTGGTTCCATTTGTTTCAAAAAGGTAGAGGTTGCTCTGTAACTGTTGATGACTCATTGCTCAGTTGGTCTGTTGGTCCCACTTCTACCGCTTCATTCATGATTCATGAGTCTCATGACTCATCCCTTATTTCTTGGTTTTCAGTTTTCAAACACGACATTAATGCATATTTGTGTGTCTTAAGTGTTACGAGTCCTAATCCTATCACACCAACTGTAATTCTTTTGCATGCTGCACGCTTGGTAGCACTACCAAAAAGATATACCGATTTGTAGTAAGTTACTGCAAACACTTTTAAACTAATTATTAGTGATATATATAAATGGTTTTGCAGGTCGCTAGGAGTGATTTCAGGGATCACAGGCAGTGGAGGGACTATGGGGGCGGTGGTAACCCAACTTCTACTGTTTTCAGGGTCTAAGTTCTCCACGCAGACAGGCATTTCTCTTATGGGTATAATGATGATTGTCTGTACTCTCCCACTGTCCCTCATCTACTTCCCTCAATGGGGTGGAATGTTATGCGGCCCTTCCTATTATCATCTCAATCCAGAAACAAACCATTATCACTTGCTCGAATAGCTTTCTAAAAGGAGCAAGTACAACTCTACAAGTTGACCCAATTATGTACTAGGCGAATAGGGTGGTCATTTTCGTTGTTAAATGGTGGTATATAATATATACAGTTGTACAAAACGAGCTAATTTGAGATCAAAGAGGAGAGTCTTAGGCTACATGAATTAGCCTATCTTCAGATAATGATTGGCCTTCGTTTGTAGTTAGATTGTTTTTCTCTTCTAAAAATACTAACTAACAACTACAATTTAATAAATTAATAGCTAAAGAATATGATTACTTGTGGTCAGAGGACTTTATTTTTATTTTTCCATTTTGCATTACAGTGCTAAAAGTATATGGAAGTTGGCATATCATCTCTTTGGTCGTGCACCGAAGTTTTCTCTGCAATTAGGAAGGGAAGGAAAAAAACAAGGTTAATGACCACAATGTAGAGTAGCAGCTCAATAATAGTTAAAAAACGATGCCGAAATAGTGAAACTACCGTCGTTTTTGCGGTGTCTCCACGATGCAGTTGGCAAAGGCCACCAACCACCAAGAATTCCAACCAAAGTCAACTTCTGGTCTCTTACTTCAACTCTAGCAAGACACAGAATCTTAAAGTCTTCAACTTCAACTTTGCGTGCATATATTGACTGAAAAAAACACCAGCTTTTAGAAGTGGGTTATCCTCCTTAAACGCTGCACTTTAACAAGACTAGGAAAAACATAAATCTTCAAATATAATAGTCTTTTATTGCAGCAAGCACCAAATAGTTTTCAAAATGATAACAGGACACAAACCTTGTTATACAATTGAGAATCTTGGCGCATAAATTGATGGCATAACTGCAAAAATTAAGTTTGAAATAAAGATTCTCCAAACAACAACTCTATTATCATCAATAGATACCATTTAATTCACATAGGCTTCAATCAATCTACGGTTATTATGCAGTGTTAATCGATAACAAGGTTGCGTTAGTTAGTAACCAATAAGCAAGGTGCCACTTCTGAGAATCCAAGTAATAGAACAATAAGAGGATACTTGTTAATTATCACCACCGAAAATGCAACCCATCTGAATCAAAGAATAAATCAAAGCAACTCCTCAAATTATGTGTTCAGTAAAACTAAGAAATCTGTATTTCTTCAGGTTGCAGACACCAAGACATGGTTGCCTTGATAATGATTTAGATTAGAAAATTCCTGATTAGGTGGTAAGAGGTTAGTAAATGCATCAAGGTACCATGAGAAGCTTCCTTACCTCATCAACAAAAACATAAACTGAGAAGGGACTAGGCTTGGTGCTTAGGAGGAAAAGAACAAGTTTAAATGCCATTATTGTAAAAGGTTCATCCAAGTGCGCCAACACAGTAAGAACAAAAAAAATAGGCAGCCAGAACTTCCTTGCAAATGTCCACAGGACATGACGATCTTCCTCCACATCTGAAGCAGCCAACAATTCCAGATCATGATCATTCACCAAAATATCGAGGCCTACATTATTGAAAATCGAAGCAAGGGAGTTAATAAGAGCCTAAGAGGCGTGTGTTTTTAAAGATGATAACACTTCAAAAATCAAAATGGACACAACTACACAAGACTATAGAACACATAAATCAGCTTGGGTGTTCTGGCTCACCATCCATAGCATATGCGACATTTGACAAGAAGCTGATCGACCCAAGAAAAACTGACACACCAAGAATGCTCCCAAATCTTACTTTACTTCCTGAAAGGAATGCCAAAATTACAATAAACCACTAAAAATTGCTACAGAAATATGCAAATGCACTAAGCTCCCATTTTCGTAGGACATATAAGCATGAGACAGAGAAAACCCAATTTCTTTTTTGTGTTCATTAGTGAGTGGCATTAGCATATTCAAGTTTCAAAAACCACAACCATCAGAAAATTTACAACAGGATGTTCAAGTGAAGCTTGGTGCCATAATATGACGATTAAATGAAACTAAAAAATTAGATTTGCATTTTCAAGCAGGTAGAAGCAAAACAGAATAGGAGACTTGCCTGAAAAACAGAATTTCTGAAGAGAATTTCTTTGTATATTTGATTTACAAAGAAATGTTGAGGTGCGTAGTACATGTCCAACACCCTTGAAGAAATCTGTTAAAGGTTCAAACTTGGCATACACAGAACGAGTAATTATGCCCAATGAATCAAATTTTTGCGATCAACTATGAAACTAACAAAACCAAAAAATTACTTACGGAATTGCCTCGAATGAGAGTTTGAGGAATGAGAAGTGATTAGTACACTCAGGGATTGTCGAATTGGACGAAGAAATTTTCTCGCCGAAGCCATTTTTGTACTGCTACTGTCATCTCAGAGACCTCCAATGGTGTCTTTGGTCGTCTACGCAATAGAAAACGAATATGCTAACAAAATTCCGAATTGCGTCGTTTGTCAGATTCTTTAGCACGATGTCGTATTATAAATGTTGTGAAGCCGGCGAGTTCTTTTATTTATATTGTCTTCTCTTTTAGGCATTTTTATTTATATTCTTTCTGTAACAAATTAACAATTATATTTCTAAGAAATAGTCATTTTCTCTTTTTAAATTAATGAGTTAGAGTGGTCTATTGGCAACTACTAAATAGTATTCCCACTCAATGCTTTATGATAATTTATATTTTTTTACCATGTAGAACTGTAGAAGTTTGTATAGTACCGATGCTTTTATTACGGTTAAATTTACGAGTTCACTCATTTTAATCAATAGAATATAATTTTTTAGACCATCTAATCAGTCTCCATGGCAGCAAATAGATGTTCATAATCTATCTCCATAATTTTACCCCTCTGCAAAAGTAGTAAAATTGACTAATACACAACACAAACATAAAACGACACTCTACCACCACACTTGAATGCTGACATTGATGGATAATGGAAAAAAAAAAAAAATTTAAAAAACGAAAGCCGTTGAAAAGCTGAGAAAATATCTGACATAAATATCTACCAGGATTTTCCTGAAGGCAAGAGTATACATTATACAATAGATTCATTCCGAGGATTCATAGAATCATAGGTTTGGAAACTGTGAGAGCATATCATATCCAATATGTCTGTCCCGGTAGTATCACTTAGCCAATTTTCGGTACCAAAACCATTCCAAGTTCACGATTATTTCACCACAAATAAGCAGATCTTGAGGTAATCTCATGCAAAGCTTTGAAGTTTTTGTCAAAAGGGCTCTAAAGATCAAATTCTTACTATCTGATATTTTGAGTTTGTAAAAGAATATAAGATTGTGTATATATATATATATGTATGCTCTCGTGATTAGATACCATACATGGTGTCATTAATGAATTTGTTCCCAAGATGGAGGCAGGGATGCACTGCAATCAGATGCTGTAACAAAGAGGCAGGGAAGAAGGCAACAACTGTGGGGAAGAATTACTATGAATTGCTTGGTGTTGCTGTTGATTCAAATGCCAAGCAAATCAAAGAAGCTTATAGGAAGTTGCAAAAGAAACACCACCCAGATGTTGCAGGCCAAGAGGTAAACTCTATTCATTAATTTTTTTCTCATTATTCGATCCAATACTTTGATTGCATTAAAGATGGTGTTTGATTTTGTCCTAATTCCTAGGGCCATAAATATACCCTCAAGTTGAATGAAGCCTATAAGGTTCTGATTAGAGAGAATCTCAGGAAGGATTATGATGCTTCCATTGGTCAAATGAGAGTAAGTTTCGGAGGAAACAGCTCAAGCTTAGGCTGCAGTTCATGGAAGGGACCTTTGAGACCCCAAGCTTTGTTTGTTGATGAAAATGCTTGCATAGGTCATTTCTCTAACTAAACTGATAAGTAACAACAATACCACAATCTAATACAAAATATTGGTTCGCATGCTTTCTACCTTGGCATTTGAATATCTGGCAGGTTGCAGAGAGTGTGTGCACCATGCAAGTAGCACCTTCATATTTGATGAGGCTCTTGGATGTGCAAGGGTTAAAGTTCAATATGGTGATGATGAACAAAAGATTGAGGTAAAGCTATCATGCTCTGCACTTCTTGCTAGAAACATCATGTTCATGTCCAAAAGCAGTGTTAAATTGTCGATGGAGGGGTAATTAGTGAACTTACAGGTATCAGTTGATTCATGCCCTGTGAACTGCATTCATTGGGTGGACAGAGAAGAATTGCCAGTGCTTGAGTTCCTGATTCAACCTCAGCCAAAGGAAGGGCATGGCATATTTGGAGGAGGGTGGGAAAGACCTGCAAATGTTTTCATGGCTGCTAAGTCATTCAATAAACAACTGAAATGGCGAGCTGGCAACGTTAACCATCAAAGAAATTGTAATAACTTTCACCTCATTGCTATCAGTTGTTGAATAGGCCACTAGCGTATAGCTCACACCTTCTGCACTGACTTGTTCATTGCCCAACTTGCAGCAGGTGTGACTGTTGAAGAAGAAACCCCTGCTCAAGCCACGGCTCGAGCTGACGCAAGCAGGAAAATAAGGATGGAAGGATTCTCAAGATTCTGGCATTGGCAGAAGAAGCCTTTTGGGGGCAAAAAGGTGGACTAGAGATTAAATATACAAATAGTGTGATGGAATGGAACTGAAAATACATAGGGCTTAGTTTTAAAAGTAGCCATAAGAATGATGATTGTGCAAAATTTATAGATTATAATCCATGTAGATAAATTATGCTAAAAATGTCTCAGAAACTCGGTGACATTTGTTCCAATTGACCATTAGTATTCAATTACAATTCATATACAAGCCACACTTGAATTCGGGTTTGGACCTTGCCTATTGGATCCTGTGCTAGACGAAAGAACATCCCCATCAGCTTTCATTGAAACTGGATTGTGACCTTGTGGATTCGGAATAGTGTCTAAGAGGTTACGATTTTCACTTGCTGTGATTGGATTGTACAAAATTTCTTGTGCATGTTAGCATGCTATCATGTGCCGAGACAATTTTCTAGTTACAGTAGGCTGAATTTGTGCAATCACCTTTCATATTATTGCAAATAAAAACAATACATTATTGAAAATATTTTACAAAATGATAGCCTACAACAGAATGTGATATTTAGGGTTGGCTCTGGGAATCCTGCTCCTCCAAAGCATGGTAAATCACAACCACACGATTTATTGATGCTTGATATGGTTTGACAAGTTACAGGATCTCCTGGTTTTAAAGCTGAATTGGCTCCTTACGAATTACGCCATACTACTTTTCTGTGCACTCGCAAAATCAATGGAACCGGCATTTGCCTGTTCCAACACAAACAGCACACTGATCTACTTCCCCAGCAACATGGCTTAAGCAGTGATTGATCCTGTCATTCGCGACATCCTGCAACCAGAGACCTCCTCAGCTTAGAATGCAATTCTATTGATAATTGGTTTACGAATGAAACTGAGTGACACAGAAATATATCAAGCACAAGCTCCCTTAGTTGGAGATCCCTGTAACTTATTACCTATATCTATATGTTCCTAAAACCATGATAAATACATTCTATTCTACCATCAAGTTAAGCACCAATAGAACTTTAGGAAAACAATGTCTGATGTCCAGGAAAAGAAAGATAAGGAAACTCCGTAGTCATACCACAAGTAGTGGATGAAGGCCAAGAGGTGCAGTTACTATATATGCCACGCCAGGATGATCTGTTGCAGCTTCAGCTGTTAGGGATGGAATATCCTGTGAAATAACACATAGTCCAACTCATTTTACCATTTTTGTCTTAATCACTCATATAGAACTCATTGAAAACAAAATTCAACTGTGCCCATTATAACAATATTCATATTATGCTGAGCTACCTGGCTCCAATGTCTTCCAGGTAAGAGGAAAAACGGGCTCAGAATAACACGATTGGCCCCTTGTTGAACACATGAATTGAATGCATCCCGAATTGATGGTTCTGCCAACTCCTAATGGTAGAAAAATTATTATAGAAATAATGCGAATTTCACCAGCATAAGAGCATCAAGAAATGCATAGTATATCGTTCTCAACAAAAATCAAGAAATGCATTGTTTATGTGCAACAAAACCCAAAAAGTGAGAAATATATGCTTTTATTTATTTTACCATATGAGCAAGCTCCACAATGGGGTACCCAGTTCTCTCTCTAAACATGGCCACGAACTCATCTGAAAATTCATAATCATATCATATTATTCAACTTCAAATTCACAAGCTTAAAAATCCAAACTTTAAGGTAACCCAGAATCTAAATATTTGATAGCTTACTTACTTAGCATGAGATTCGATTCCTTAAGGCGCGAACCATGATCGACGATGATGACACCGTCTCTCTCACCGACCCCGTGAAGATTTTGTCTGAATCCTCCTCCATTCCCGTTTTTGCCACGCGACCTTATGCTTAAATTTCTACTTCTGGAGGGGTCTCTCTGCAATTTCGAAAAGCTGAGGACTTCGCAGCTAGGGCTTGCTCCTCTTTCGCTTGCTGGGGAGCTTTAATTGCGTCAAAACCAGAGCAAACAAGCCATTCATACCCGAAATAAAGAGAAGCAAAATACTTATATATATATATATATGCACGCAAAAGGTGAAGAAGATTTGGAAGAAAAACATGGAGGAATTCCAACCTTTTAACGGTAAATTGAGGGCAGGTGCATAACGACCTAATCGACATTTTTAAGGCTTTGAGCTGAACTTCACTGGTCCAGTTCGGGACGAGGGTTATGTCGGACTGTCAGTTATATAAGACCACGGCGTTGCATTAGCAACTAAAACGGGTTAGATTGGTGATATCATATGCAGGTATATACAGCAACGCCTTCCTGAGCCAGTACTGAGGAGGTCCGTTCAGCCCATCTAGCCCAGCCCAGCCCGATAATTATAGGGCTCATGGAAATAAGTAAGGGTCTTTAAGTTAAATAAAGGACCACAAATATTTTTCGGTGCATCTACTTTTGAAAAAAAAAAATACAAACTAAATCCAATTACACTCACATATCGAGTGCAAATCAATTAAACAAAATGGTAGTGTTGCTCACTTGAGGACATTTTTTGAGCAGTACTCACAAATTTAATATGATGATAATCATATATGATTTCATTTTCTTACCATTATTCAAAATTCGTTACTCATTTTAAGAAAGGTTAATTACATTAATAAAAAATGAATTGAGTTTAGTGACTAAAGTGAGATATAGTTTCAAAATCTATTAATCTTTATGGAAAAGTAAAATTTACGTTAACTATTATGTAATACTGAAATGTTTTATTGATTTAAATGTAATTTTCTATTTTAAGAATGTGGTTAAGAATAAAATAACATAACTAAAAAAATTTAACAAGACAAGTGGAAATTGATTTATATTCACTGAAAAACTCAAAAATAAAATATTATTGAAATTATTTTCCACCATCTAATATTTGTATTTAAAATTTGAGTAAGTATTAGGTAGTACATAGAATATATTAGTTGTTCTTGTTACTTATTTATTTATCTTTATTATTATATTTTGAGTAACATATGGATCTAACAGAAATATATGAAAATGCTCTATAGTCTCACGATTCTCCAGCAACGAGATATGGAATATCTTGTTCAACATCATTGCTTGATAAATTTCAACTTCCTTGCTAATGGCTCAAATTGGTAGGGACAATAGCTTTCATTTGACAATACAACACCTGCCTAATATGAGTTTTGCATATGAAGTCTCACCAAATTAAATCATTATTGATTGTAACAACTCTTGGTTGGTAGTTCTTGTGCTTCATTCAATGTCAACACTCACCAGCCATCATCCTCTTCACTAAACTGTTGTTAATTATTATATTGGCTACCAAAAAACACTCCTTTTATTATATTTCCCACTTTCTTTAATCATTTATTTCACTTTTGCTTGTATTTCAATTTTCAAGGTTCATGTGTAAATTTCACTGCGATCATTATCATTCTCTAATTGAGAAATGACACCTAATTTGCATCAAATGGAAAGAAAAAAACATAATCTAAAACTGACTCTTTTACAAAATTGTTTAGAGAAAATCCAAATTTTAAGTGAGAATGAGAAAGTTGTTGCATCTTTTTAAATAAATATTTAAATAAAATAAAATAGATTGGCTTAAAATCGTTGTGAAAATGAATACAGTTTTTGTCTTGTTATCTCTTACAGCTTATTTCCATCGATGTACTAAGGGCCCGTTTGGTTCAAGTTTTAGTGGCCTGGGAATGAGAAATCAATTCCATTCCCACGTTTGGCAAGTGCAGGGAAAGAAAATGGTTTCCTAACTGAAGGGAATCTGATGCCTCTATTGGGGGGAAAATGATACCCTTGCTCAAGCTTGGGTTTTGTTTTCCCCTCTTGGGAAAACATTTATTGCATATTTTTTAGACAAATTTATCCTTACCAATTTTTTAAAATTTCAAACCTAGCCAACCATTTATTACATATTCTTTTTATACTCATATATGATATAATTGGAAAATTAGATAATTTTTATTTCTTATATTTTTATTTCTTATTCTTACACTTACCAAACATGAGAATGGAAATGAACAGGTAATTCTTGTTTACTTTCCTAGTATTACCAAACACAGTAATAGAAATCTTACATTCCTTTTACCCTGGAAAATGCATAGGAAATCAATTCCTGGGAAATCAATTCCATAAACCAAACGTGCCCTAAGTATTTCTTAATGGGATAGAGTATGTACCACACTCGAAAACCAAATTTTTTTTTGGAGGAAAAGCATAGAAATTTAACTTTTACATTACTTCTTAGTTCTTAGTGGTTTTATTGTAGATGTTTTTCTCAATCAATGATATATATTTTTTAAGTTTTAAATAAAAAGTTTTGAGAAAATTCGAACTTTAAATATGTCTCCAAATATACTATTAGACTAATAATTAACTAGCAATAAATTAGTTCAAATTGTGCAAATGATTTTATTTTCCAATTACAGAAACACCTAAAATAAGTTATCAAAAATAAAAATCTCAACTACTTTTAAATTATTTCAGCAAACCAGCAATCTGTGTCCACAAACTGTAACAAAAAGTCATTAAAATAGATGATCAATCATTAATAACTTAAAAGTGGATTCCATCTCCAAAATCACACGCAACTGGAGAAAACACATTACAACTTTACGATAACGACCTTTAAAGAAGAGCACCCAGAAAATGAAAAAAATGGAAATCCCACCTGCCATTGCCACTTGCAAAGCCCACTCAGCATTGCTTGATTATTCTCTTCTCCGTCTTTAATCTTTAAGCTTAAGCTTCAGTCTCGTGCCACTAAAAATCCTCCACCACGAGAATTTCAGTAAAATTTCCAAGTCTTCGAAGCTCGAATTCTCACTTTCCACGGATCTGGTTCTGATTTTCACGTGAAAGAACTGATGATGAGGTTGATGAGCAGCTTCAGCTTGCGCTCTACTACTTAAGCTCGCTTAAGCCCTAAAAAAGCTAAGCTCTTTAAGAGGTGGTGAATGCAAGAGCCAAGAACCCAGAAGCTAGATGAAGCGGAAGGTCGGTCCGCTTGGGCAAAAATCACAGTACAAATGGAAGAGGAAGCTGTTCCTTGCGCTTTTGATGAGCTTCAGCTTCGGGACATTGTTGTTATTGATGCACACTCAGTACAGTCGGATTTTGACGCTCGCTTCCTTGCGTTCTCAGCTCACTGATCAACGCCCCAAGATCGCTTTTTTGTTCATTGCGCGCAATCGCCTTCCTTTGGATATTCTCTGGGATGCTTTCTTTCAGGTAATTTATTAATTATTTACTTGTTTTGTTCGACTTAATTGTGTTTATTGCGTGGTTAGTTAAGAGTAATGCAGTTATAGATAGAGATGTGAAAGAAGCAATTTTGTTATGTTTTTTGCAGGGAGGTGATAGTAGGTTTTCAATTTATGTTCATTCTAGGCCTGGGTTCCTGTTCAACAGGGCCACCACAAGATCGGTTTATTTCCTGAATCGTCAAGTCAACGATAGTATACAGGTGGGATTCAATTTCCTAACATGAATTCTCAATTGAGAAAACTTCAATTTTAATTTTGTAAGCAAATGTGATTTCTTGTAGTGAATTTTATCGGGGTTGTTATATTTATTTCGTGTGTTCTATACCAGGTAGATTGGGGAGAAGCAACCATGATTAAGGCAGAGCGTATATTGCTCAAGCATGCACTTGAGGATCCTCTTAATCAACGCTTTGCTTTTCTTTCTGATAGGTGAAGATTGGCTTGATTATTTTTTCCCCTAGTCTGCAGTGACGTATATAAATTGATTTCTGCTAGTTTCTTTTTCGGTATTCGATTAAAAAATTTGTGTTTGTTGTTTTATCTAACAATATTTCAGTTACTTGATCTCCTTTCAGCTGCATCCCCCTTTACAATTTCAGCTATATATATGACTATGTCATGTCAACAAGAACCAGTTTTGTAGACAGGTGAATGGACCAACTCAGATATTTATTATTATGTATATTGAAAGCTGCATCTCGATGTGCATCCATTTTGAATATGGATTACTTCGTGTTATCACTATAGATTTGTGAACTATGTCATCGAATGTTATATATTCATATAATTTTTATGATGTTCAGTTTTTAAAGTAAATTTAACTCATAACTTGTGGAAGCAGCTTTGCCGATACAAAAGAGGGCCGTTATAATCCAAAAATGGATCCTGTTATTCCTGTTCATAATTGGAGAAAAGGATCTCAGGTAGGGCTTCAGTTTGATGGATTAATTGTCTCTTCAATTTCAGTGCAATACTTGAAAGAAACCTAAAAAATGCCTTTTATTTTCTTTTCTGTGACTCTTCTTCAGATCATCTTATTCTGTCTTCTGCTTTTTGTTGTTGCAGTGGGCTGTTTTGACCAGGAAGCATGCAGAGGTCGTAGTGAAAGACAATACAGTCTTCCCTATGTTCCAATGGCATTGCAAGGTAACTTGTTTTTAAATCATTGACTGACTATTTGATAGAGATAATGTTAAAGACTGATCAGTTATTCCTTTTACATAGTATCTTTGTGAGATAATCCATAATATATCATATTTATATATATAGTTATTTGAATATTTATATTTCAGAAAGATGGTGAGTTTGATCAACTAGAAAGGTTGGCATATTGTACTTTTTAATCTTTCTTCACTTTAAAGTTTAACTAAATTCACTTGTGCCCGGACTTCCTCAAACTGAACATGAAAGATTTACTCCACGCTGGAAAGACATATGCTCTGAATGATTAGCTTTGTTACTGATTTAGTTTCCTTAGCTTCCACAGGATTCTTAATAATGATTTTGTACCCATGTTTAGTTTTTTACCATTTAAAACATCACTCTTTTTTCCCCCCTTCAAATATTTCTTATCTAGTTAATTTTTAAAATTATTGTTAGGCTTGGCCTTTTTTCTTGTATTTTACCTGTTCTATGTATGTATCATGCAGAGGAAGTCACTACCTGAGTTTTGGCGGGACCGTCCCCTTGTAAGTTCTCTCTTTCATTTTTTAAATTATTAATTCAATTACCACATCAGCTTTCCCATCAAAGTAGTCGGGCATCAATACTAACAATTTATGAAATATCAAATGCATTTTCCTGCTCTATTTATTATCTTTACTATCTGAATTCACAGAAAAATTCAAAGTAAGACTAATGAATATTTCAGGCACAGTGTTTTAAAAATTTTCTGTAATTTGCAGCCGGCTGAGGGATGGAAGGAGCACAATTGCATACCAGACGAGCATTATGTTCAGACTTTACTGGCTGTAAGATAACTTCTTGTCTAACTATTGTGAGCCTTGTTTTTTCGAAAGAAAAATGAACTTGGTTCTTCACCAAGGCTGAAACTGTTCCACATTATGATAAATGATGAAAGGCATTTCTGAAACCATCAAAGTGTTGGTGTATAAGGAGGAAGGTATTCATAGGCAGATTGAGGCTTCAATTGCATAAAAGTTATATGGGAATCCATTCAGAAGTGCTTTTAGTTCTCCTTGCTCTCTCTCTCCACTATTTTTTCCTTTGGAAAGCTAAAACATTAGTGACAGGAAGCTCTTATACCTTCATAAGTTTGGGTCTCTAAAGAAGCTACATTTTAAATTTCAGCAAGAAGGCCTTGAAGGAGAAATCACACGTAGATCACTGACACACTCATCATGGGATGTATCATCCTCCAAAGACCGTGAACGCCGTGGATGGCACCCTATGACTTACAAATATTCTGATGCCACTCCCATGCTTATTAAATCTATAAAGGTATGTGCACTTTTGATGTGACAGCAACCCTTCTTTGATTTTTTAGAAGAAACCCTATGATAAGTTAATATTGTCATTTAATAAGAACAATAATCTCCTTTCTTTGATTTTTCTGAAACCAATGGAATCCAAATGTCGTCATTCTACAAGCTTCCAAACTTTTACACTCATGCAATGCTTTAAATTTAGTCTTTGAGATCTGTAGAGATTTTCCCTGATTTTCATTTGAATTCAGTATTAGCTTTGGAGACTGATTTGGAAAGTTAAGTTACACTGGTTATCGGAATCAATTGAATGTAGCATTATTTTTTACTTTTGTCAAAGGTAGTAAAACCATGCAAACAAATCTGATGACTCTTTCAGGGCATAGATAATATCTACTATGAGACTGAATACCGAAAAGAATGGTGTAGTAGCAAGGGAAAACCATCTCCGTGCTTTCTTTTTGCGAGAAAATTTACCCGGCCTGCTGCTCTCAGGCTTCTTAACACAGTAAGTTTCAGATTTCATATGTAGATCTCCCCTGTAGTGGGGACTGGGGACTGGGAATGTTCATGATTTTTTTCTAAACTGACAATGTTCATTTGCTTTGCTCTATTCTATACTATATGATTATGTTTTCTGTTTGTCAGACTGCACTGGAGCTTACATAAGGCCACGACTAAGTTCTGACTATGGTACAGTTAGCTAAACCGGATGGTCTTGATCCATATTAGAAATATTCATGAGATTTGCAATGAGAGGAAAAAAAAAAAAAGTGTAAATTTTGTGGGGATGTAGTAGATGTATTTGTATTAAAAAAAAATTATAAAATAAAAAGAAATCATTGTAAGTCTGTTTCTCCACTATGGAATCATGAATCGTTGTATTCTAGCTCATCTGTCAACACTTTGTCTTCACTCTTCAGGAGCCTTGTCCTTGATTATATAAGTATATCACTAAAGACCAAAGTAGGTACTGCAAAGCTCCCTATTGGCAGCTTGAACCTTTAGACTGGGGGTTCAGTGAGGTAGCCTCAACGCAATGGGCCACGGTCTGGGTTTAGAGTTTAGACCTTGTGACTTCAGACTTGGGCTATGACCACAACACAATGGGCAATGTTTGATGGGCCTGCCATGTGCCAGCTAATAATCTAACCTCAACCTGCCCTTTTCGACGTGATTAATGATTATAATATGAGGCTCGAGTGTTGGTGGCCATTTAGATTTAAGAAGTATTTTTAAAAAAAGGTGAATGTAATGGATATTCTGGATTTGGTCCGTGGCTTTGTGCTTAGGTTTCGTCGATCTAGAGCGATTTGTTTTGACTTGGAAAAAGATAAAGCGTCGATTTGTTGAATGGTGAGTGACCAGACCATTAAGTGATAGTGAATTAGTCATTGTACTTATAATATTTCTTATCCACTTAACTAATATACCCAACCCATAAATAACACACAGAGACCAACCATATTTATAAGATGAGTTATCAAGAACCAGACACGTAATATGAATGTTTTTTTTCCAATTTCCTCCTCTCACCGGCACACAAAAAGTCTTATCTAATTAAAAGCTATAAGCTAATCTCAATGGTTGCGTGCGTTGCATGAGTGCACCGACAAGGCATGTGCATGTAGCACTGCTGACTGCTCCCCCATTTCCGACTCATAGAATACCAAAGCAAAGGACTGCCACATGCCCCTTCTTCATTTGCTTACCCTTTCTCTATCTTCTTTCAAACCAACTTATTTGCTCACTCAAATAGACAAAAGTGAGTGAAACTTTTAAAAGTGAGAGGATTAGGAATATTCGGATCGATTTTCACTAGTTTTATTTTATCTGATTTTTGTTATTATTTGTATTCTATAAATTAAAAATGTGTAAGTGCAATAATATATCGATTTGTTACACTTCTTGGGAGTATTTATATTTATACGTTTTTTATTATTAAACTAACAGGATTTAGTTTGAAATTTTATGAGTCTAAACTCTAAAGTGAATCATCAAACCAGAGTAGTTTTCATTATTCATTACTTAAATCTAATATAATATATAAAAACATTTTAAGTTTGACCTCGAGATGGTTGCATGCTTTTATCTACCTCCAAAATCATCTATCTAGATTAATAATACAACACAAAATTATAGCAGGATATTCGAATCCGAAAGGTTGAGATAGGATGAATAGGATGAATGCGAATATTAGAATCACTTTTTTTTAAAGTGAGTTTGCAAAACGCAGCTTCCTCTTAGTTACTTTTCTAACCACACGTGTACGACTAATAACAGGAGGCTCCTTCCCCCATGTACGTGGTAGAATCTCTCTCGACACTGTCCAGAATTTCAGATTCTAAATAACGTTGGCTCACCAACTTCGATTTCTTGCCAAGGGAGTTATCCACGTGGCGAAACCTCGATGTTCCATGTCCCTCCCTGATTATTTATTTTTATTAACTGTAAAGAACCTTAGTGTCAATAGAAAAAAAAAAGAACCTTAGTGTCGGTGGAAGTGGGCTTGAGATGTTTACACGTGGAATGGTCGGCACGTTATCGACGGTGAGTGTAGTGCTATTACTAATTAACAGCCCTCATTCTACGGGGGAGACGAACGAGCCGTTAACCCAAAAAGTAGAAAAAGTAGGATTAATTGAAGGACGGCCCACATTATTTAAAGGACCCACAAAAAGCCCACGCGCTTTGTATAATAATAATATTCTACTTTATTCAACACTTCTCGGGATTTGACATTTAAGACCATATTTAAGGCAAAAATATGTAAAGAAATTATTTCTAATTCGTAGTTATAATTTATAAATTATAATTCATGTTTATAAATAAAAATGAATAATAAGTATAAAATTATTTATAAAATAATAATAATTATTAATATGTTTTTTTCTTTGTATGTTAAAACTTATAAAATATATAAAATACTTGGACTCTATGTATTCCAGTATGTATATAAATTAAATTTAAATATAATATTTAATAAATATAAATGTAAAACAAATGACTTTACATAAAAAAGTTATCAAAGAAAATAAAGAATGGATCCTAATCAGTTCTTTAGTATATTCTGAAATCTAAAACCTAGCCAGATCTCTTGGCGTATTTTTGATCCAACCAGTTGAAGTGTTGAACCAAACCCATTAGGGACAGACAAGTGACAACACAAAAGCATACAAGGCGTTAAAAAAAAAAGGAAAAATATANAGGAAAAAAAAAAAAAAAAAAAAAAAAAAGAATCGTTTGATGTTGGTAGAGTATTTCACATTTGCACGTAATACTTTGTGATTTGATATAAACACGATTGTCTCAGTAATCACTAATCGCACCCAGCACATACTTTTTTTTTTTGTAAGGATATTTTATTTTGTACTTTGATTACACTTTTTTGAAACCGATAGTCGTTGTGGATATTATTTAATATCAAGCTAATATATCTTGAGACTTGAGGTTTTGGAAGTCAATAATCTTAAATAATAATTACTTTTTAAAAAAAGGAAGCTTCTATTGGGAGAATTAAGATTTATGAGAGATTCAATTTTGAAGCCGTCAAGATTAGGGTTGAGGGGAGAAAAAGGGAAAAAAGTAATTGTTTTCTTGAAATAATATAATCAAGGTTGAGATGAACAATTCTAAAAGGCTAGCTACTGCTTAAGGCATAACATGTTACATTCAAAATATTCCTCAAGCAAACCATGGTGACAAGTAAGTAGCTTCTAGTTCTAGCTAGATACCCTGTCCTATTCACTTTGAGCTCCTTGAACTAAGAAAGATGAGGTGACATGTGTAAAATTAAGAACCCTTAATTAAGATAAATATAATGCCCTTATTTGTGTTAAAGCTTAAATTGAAGTTCTATTCTATCTATTTATTTTAGTAGTATTTTTGTCTGCCTTATTAGTAGTGTTTTACCACTAATTAAATTTCACATCATCTTCATGAAAAGCTTTTATATAAGTGAAAACTGGATTCATACATTATATATGTACCTAATATTCCAAAAACAAAATTTGAGATCCTCCATGCGTATATGATCATTCATGCATATATAAGAGTATTACGTCACTTTCAATTAATCCAATCAAGTCTTATTTGGTTATTCCATATATATACCACGCATCACCTCTTCTCACTATAAAGTGGAGGTTTGAGCATTTGGTTTAAGATTTCTTATATTTTTTATTTATTTGGGAAAGAAATTTAATTTTCTTTTTATATATTTATGTACATATTCAAAATTGGAGCAATTAGTTTCCTAAGAAGAAATTGAAATAATTACATCACATTAATTAATACATATAGCTAAAATTAAGGGAGTGTCCCCAATTGGCCGATTTCATGGATTTTCATAATTAAAATCCATCAAAATCCGAAGGAAAATTCTCATGATCTTTGTTATTTAAACAAATTAAATCCATCCAAAACTCATTATTTAATAAAATGCATAAATTTTTTAGAACAATTGAATTTTTATGAAATATATTAAAATATGAATGAGGGACACTCAAATTTATATGAATTCCATTAAAATTTCAATTTGGTGTACACTTAGATTTTGTTGAACTTTTAAAATTGATTAAAATTTACTGTTGGGGAAACCCCTAAGGAAAATTACTTTCCTTTTGAAAACTAAGCACTTAATTTTATTAATTAAATTAATAACCTTTATTTTCCCTAACAAAAGTCTTTTTTTATCAATATTGGATTGAATTACATAACTTGTGTGTTGCATTTCACGTGCCACCCATCTACCCTTAAACGATAAAGAGAATTGAAGTATGTAATATTTAGGGATACATAGTGTCAAATCCAGAAGACTATAATTAAACGTCATGATGTTGCATTTGTCACTTTTTTGATCCAAAGAGATCTCAATCGAGCAAAATGTGGATAATTTAAGAAGGACCCACTAAAACTTGGCCACAAAAGAAAAAAAGAAGGGCCCACTAAAAAAATACAATTAAGCAACCGTATTGAAAAAATAAAATAAAAAACATAAATAACCCAACCTTCTCGATCCAGCTGATTTATTAATTAAAAAAAGTGAAAAGCTATTTATTATAAAATTTTAAACCAACTACCGCGGTTCCACCTCACCTTCGTAGATACTTTCCATTTCTACAGATGGCTGCCTATAAAATGGACGAGATCCCATAGTCATTGAGCCCATACAAATTACACAGCAATTAAGTTTAGATTTCTTCACTCTCAATCAAGTAAAGAGATTCGTTCCAATTAAGATCACAATAGAATCATTTTTTTTCCGATTCATTGATCATTCTCCATTCTAACCCTACCATTTTTTTCTATATAAATCCTCTCTTCCTTCTCTACCTTTCAACGCAACATAAACCCAAATTGCCTCTCTTCTCTGCCATAACACCATAACACCATAACCCAAAGCTTTTCTCTTTGATCACATTCAATGGCTCCTCCAAGTTTGAGCAAAGATGGCTCTGTAGACGTTAACACTCTCGTCGATGGCTCAAACCCATCATCTCCTTTTACCCATGAAGGGTCCAACTTGAAGGCCAATGGCCACGTCATCCTCTCCGACGTGCCTGAAAACATCACAGTCTCCTCATCACCCTACACTGCCATCGACAAGTCGTTGACCGCTACCACCGGCTGTTTCATGGGGTTCGATGCAACCCAGTCCAGCAGCCGCCACGTGGTCCCTATAGGCCAACTGAAGGACATAAGGTTCATGAGCATATTCAGGTTCAAGGTCTGGTGGACCACCCACTGGGTCGGTTCCAACGGACGAGAGCTCGAGAACGAGACACAGATTCTCGTGCTGAAGAAATCGGAGGACTCGAGCAGGCCCTACGTCCTGCTCCTCCCGCTTCTAGAAGGCTCCTTCCGCGCCTCCTTGCAAGCCGGCCAACACGATGACTTCATCGACATCTGCGTCGAAAGTGGGTCCACCCAAGCCTCGGGTTCCAGTTTCCGTAGCGTCCTTTATTTGCATGCGGGCGACAACCCCTTCACTCTGGTCAAGGAGGCCATGAAGGTTGCGAGGGTTCATTTGGGAACTTTCAAACTTTTGGAAGAGAAAACACCCCCTGGCATCGTGGACAAATTCGGTTGGTGCACGTGGGATGCTTTCTATCTTTCGGTGCACCCTAGCGGTGTTCTCGAGGGAGTAAGGAAGCTTGTTGAAGGTGGGTGCCCACCTGGACTCGTTTTGCTCGACGATGGGTGGCAGTCCATTGGTCACGACCGTGATCCAATCACCCAAGAAGGCATGAACCAAACCGTTGCCGGTGAGCAAATGCCATGCAGGCTTTTGAACTTCCAAGAGAACTACAAATTTAGGGACTATGAAAGTCCCAATAAGGTCAGTGCCAGTGGGGCTGCCTCTACCAAGGGCATGGCTGCCTTTGTCAAGGACCTCAAGGAGGAGTTCAAGAGCGTCGACTATGTGTACGTGTGGCACGCTCTGTGTGGCTACTGGGGTGGGCTTAGGCCCAATGTGCCCGCTTTGCCTGAGGCCCATGTGGTCAAGCCCAAACTGTCACCCGGATTGCAGATGACCATGGAAGATCTGGCCGTCGACAAGATCGTGGCTACAGGTGTCGGGCTGGTCCCACCCGAAATCGTTGATCAGATGTACGAAGGGCTCCATTCTCACTTGAAGTCCGTTGGGATTGATGGGGTCAAGGTCGACGTTATCCATGTAAGTTCTATATCTTAACCAACACTCTTCTGATTTTTCCATCTGTTTATTTAATTGACTTTTACTATTATTTATGACTTAGAATTTTGACGGTGTTGATGTTAATTGTCACATAAAACGTGGTAGTGGTACCTACTAGCGAGGTGTCATAAATAGTTGGGTCCAATCTTTATTAAATCTTTCTTATCCAAGACGTAATTTGGGTTCGTTTTAGTCATGGTTTCGGTTACCTTGACTTGTGAAAGCGAGAGTGGCTGTTAGTTCGGTTACTTTGACCAGTTTTGTCGGCACGTTATCTACAGACTTTAAAAAAAGAAAAAAGAAAAAGGAAAATAAACTTTTTCATAGTAATTGTTTTCTAAACGGTGACGTATGGTATTTGCTTGTACAGTTGTTGGAAATGGTGTGTGAAAATTACGGTGGGCGTGTGAAGCTAGCTAAAGCGTATTACGATGCTCTAACCGCTTCGGTAAGGAAGCACTTCAATGGCAATGGTGTCATAGCCAGCATGGAGCACTGCAACGACTTCATGTTCCTTGGCACTGAAGCCATCACTCTTGGCCGTGTTGGTATGTCTTAATTTGCAATTTGTTCAATTTTGGTTCTAATTAATTATCTTGTACGCTACAATTTAAAATTTAATTTATTTCGATGGATGATGTTTAATTATTAGTTGGAAATGAATATTGGCAGGCGATGATTTTTGGTGCACGGATCCATCGGGTGATCCAAACGGTACGTTTTGGCTGCAAGGGTGTCACATGGTGCACTGCGCTTACAACAGCTTGTGGATGGGCAACTTTATACACCCCGACTGGGACATGTTCCAGTCGACCCACCCGTGTGCTGCCTTCCATGCTGCCTCTAGGGCAATCTCCGGAGGTCCTATTTATGTCAGTGATGCTGTTGGAAAGCACAACTTTGAATTGCTCAAGACCCTCGTCTTACCCGATGGCTCCATTCTCCGCTGCCAGTACTACGCCCTCCCAACCAATGACTGTCTCTTTGAGGACCCTCTCCATGATGGTCGTACCATGCTTAAAATCTGGAATCTTAACAAGGTAATAACCTAACTATAAAAAATATGATCTCGTCATGTTCGTCCATGTAGATTGTGCGAAGAAAGTCACATGTGACTACGTGACCGTATCATAGAATAATTTAATTTAATTTCTACTAGGACCCCAAACTGATTTTAATTCTAATAATATGCAACAGTTTAATGGAGTGATTGGGGCGTTTAACTGCCAAGGAGGAGGGTGGTGCCGTGAGACTAGGCGCAACCAATGTGCTGCTACATTCTCCCACAGAGTCACCTCCAAGGCCAACCCAAAAGACATTGAGTGGAATAGTGGCAACAATCCAATTTCCATTGAAGGAGTGCGTGTGTTTGCCTTGTACTATCACCAGGCCAAGAAGCTAATCCTCTCCAAGCCCTCTCAGAATGTGGAATTGTCACTGGACCCCTTCAACTTTGAGCTAATTACTGTTGCCCCTGTGACTGTTTTGGCTAACAAGTCTGTCCACTTTGCCCCAATTGGCTTAGTGAATATGCTCAATACCGGCGGTGCCATCCAATCCTTGGCTTTCAATGAGGAGGAGACTTCAGTTGAAATTGGGGTTAGAGGCACGGGAGAGCTGAGGGTCTTTGCTTCTGAGAAACCAACTAACTGCAGAATTGATGGAAACGATGTCGCTTTTAAATATGAACAATACATGGTCATAATCGATGTGCCATGGCCTGCTTCTTCCACCTTATCTACTGTGGAGTACATGTTCTAAGTCTAGAGTCTAGACCAGTTGGTTACTTTTCTTTAGGAGAGAACAATTGAGACTTGGTTTATTTAAGCAGTATTTACTAATTACTTAATTAGTGATTTCAAGTAATACAAATAATTAAACTTTTCATTGTATATAATTTTCTTGCTGTTTTTTTTTTATATTTCTTTTTGGGTGTGTTATTTCAATGTTCATGAATCATGCTTTTAGTTTTTATATTTTAATACAAACCCATGATGACCTATATGTATGAAAAAAGTAAACATACATAAATAAGAGAAATGTAAATTACTGAATTTCAAAGCACTTACTAATATCTTGTAATCTAATGGGCTGACCTTTTGCTTATATATAAGTCATTGTATTATAAAGCTCATTTCCTAAATATATAGGCACAGGGTATACTGACCACCCTAAGATGTTTAGTTGACCACCCACATTTTAATTTAGTAAAACCCATTTTTACCCTATAGCAGAATGACCATAAAGGACATACCACTTATTTTAGACTTGTTTGCTCCTTACACCCCCCAATTCATTTTACCACCCACTGAAAACCCCAACGTGCAGAACCAGACCCATCTTCATACTGAACCTCCATCTCCTTCATCTTCAACCTCCACCATCTTCATCTTCAACTAAAACCCTAGACATAGATTGTTCGTTTAGACATTGAAATTACCTGCATTTGACGAATGGACACTCAAAACGACAATTTGGAGTCGTCAAATGAAGTAAGTTTCAATTTTTTTTGAGTTTTCCTGAATTTTTTTAGATCCAAAAAAATGTTATGCGCGATTTTATTCGGTACACCAGTATCAAAATGTGTTATACATTTCGGTATATGCTATCCGAATAAATGTATTACACTGAAATTACCTGCATTTGACGAATGGACACTTAGAACGACAATTTGGAGTCGTCAAATGAAGTAAGTTTCAATGTTTTTTGAGTTTTCCTGAATTTTTTTAGATCCAAAAAAATGTTATGCGCGATTTTATTCGGTACACCAGTATCGAAATGTGTTATACATTTCAATATATGCTATCCGAATAAATGTATAATATATAATAGTCATCTGCCGTTTGTAAATTGAACTATAATTTTCTTAATTGTCATTTAGAGGTTGTTTGTCGAATAATGTCAAAAGTTTAGTAGAATTCCGCTAAAGTTTATGCAAACATTTCGCAAGAAAGCCACCGAATATATATGATATATTCAGTAGTTAAACTTCGAATAGTGGGTGATGAGCAATTTTTTTTTTTCTGTGTAGGAGCAACAGTTAAATAATGCTTTTACCGAATACAGTGTGGTTGAAGGAAAATGTGAACCTGACTATTCCAATGAATTCACAACAACGAAAGTAAGCATGTTTTATATGAGAATTATGAGTTATGCATACCTCAATTTCAATTGAAAATAATTATAATTGTCATGTGTAGGTATTTCAAAGTAAGGATTCAATGCTTAGTTGGATTCGTTCACAAAGAAAAAAGAAAAACATGGTAATTGTAATATATTACTTAGAAAAAAAAAAATTGCGCGTCACAGAGTATTCAACGTAATTATAATTGTCATGTGTAGGTATTTCAAAGTAAAGATTCAATGCTTAGTTGGATTCGTTCACAAAGAAAAAAGAAAAACATGGTAATTATAATATATTACTTAGAAAAAAAAAAAATTGCGCGTCACAGAGTATTCAACGGTTAATTATTGAATATATTATATGTATTCGGTGACTCCCTTTCGAAATGTTTGTATAAATTTCGACGGAATGCCACCAAAAATTTTGACATAATTCAACGATCCTTCTCTGAACGACTAGTTAGCAAATTATAGTTCAATTTATATACGGTGGATGAGTACCAAATAATATATGTTTATTCGGAGACCATATATCGAAATATATTACAAATTTCGGTACTGGTTTACCGAACAAAAACGCGAACAGCAAATTTTATAGATTCGAAAAATTTCATGAAAACTCAAAAAAATATCAAATTTACTTCATTCAACGACTCCAAATTGTCTTCTAAGTGTCCATTCGTCAAATGCAAGTTATTTGAGTGTTTTAATCAATAATTTATGTCTAGAGTTTTAGTTAAAGATGAAAATTGTGGAGGTTGAGGATGAGGATGAAGATGGTGGAGGTGGAGGTGGAGGTTCAGGTTGTGTACGTTGGGTTTTTTGGTGGGTGGTCAAGTGGGTTAAGGGGTATAGGGAGAAAACATGTAGGGTGAGATTATTTGGTGGGTTTAGAGAGTAAATGTAGAGATTTTATTAAATAGGGGTATTTGTGTAATCATAAGATGATTAATTCAGCGAACCTTGTGAATTTTAAATTTAGGAGTGATCAACTCAGTAAGAGTGGTTAACTAAGTATTTTAGGGTGGTCGGAATAGACTGGGCCAAATATATATGTATATGTAAGTCATTGGATTGCTAAACATTTCTTTGTTTGTAAAGCACTTATAAGCAGCTTCTTGCTTATAAAATATGGGCTTGTTTTTGGTTTACTCCATTATGGCCCAGCACATGTACTATTACCAAAAGGGCTTGCTGGCCCAAATAAGCCGAAGGGCTTCTTCCAAATTGTTTTGGTCAAAAGAGAAGTCAGAATCTTTAAATACAGCAAATAATAAAATAAGAAATTCAAAGTCCTTAATCCTTATTTGGATTTTACGTCGAGAAGAAGCAAGAAATTAAAGAAAAGATGAAGGTCGTCTCCTCCTCAGCTCAAACTGCTCACCAACAATCACATTACGTAACTTGTCCAGTACTCGATATAAACAAATACGATTCAAAACCCGAAAAAGAACATCCAAAATTGCAGGCTGTTTTTGTCCTCGATGAATACGACACCGTTTAAGGACAAGCAGATAATGGATCTGTCACACGGATCGTCGCAGCTAAACAGCAACGAGTTCGTCGACCTGGTGAAGATGAGCAACAATCCCCAAGAGGAAGAGCATTCGGTGGGCCACGGCAATGGGCTCTCCAAGAAGGAAGAGATCTTTCCCAACTACGATTTCCAGCCCATTCGGCCCGTCGTCGGAGCTTCTTCGCAGTCGCCGAGATTCGATGCCACACCCATTTTCCACTCGGTTTGGAGCTCCGCCGAGTCCAAGTCCAACACTACCTCTCCTATCAGAGTAATTAAAAAACCTCACTCTTTTTTTCAGTCCGTCCAATAATTTGTAGGTTTATCAATTGTTAAGTTTCATTTTTGGATTTAAACCACTCAAAGTGTTCAGAATTGCAAAGTTTTCTGCTCGTTCTGTGTTTAATTGGACTTAATGTAACTTAAAGTTAATAGTTCAAATAACTTTGGAAATTTACAACTACCAAAAGTCAGCCGGGAAATTATTCTTCTGCAACCGATTTTCAATTTTAGCTTTAGAATTGATCAAAATTGTATATAACAGGAAAAGGGTAGAAGCCAAATAACATACTTAGAGGCTTATAGTTATTGTTTTGCCCTGTTTTTATCCCATCCCCTTTCCAATGCAGTAGCGTCCCTTGATTTTCCGAGAAAATCCTTCTGCTGTTTAAAATTTTGGGTAGGCTTTGCTGATTTGATAAATTTATGTGAGCTTTGGCATTTACTTCATTTACATTTACGTGGTGCCACTCTCTCCATGTTTATACAGAATTATGGTTCTCTAGATTCCAGTGAACCTGCAAAAGTTATTTTGGAGAAGGACCGGAACGTACTTGATGCTAAAATTGTGTCAGAGATTGACCGGACCATGAAGAAGCATGCTGATAGTTTACTACATGTGTTGGAAGGTGTTAGTGCACGACTAACACAACTAGAGAGTAGAAGCCGTCACCTTGAGAATTCTGTGGATGATTTGAAGACATCTGTGGGAAATAATAATGGGAACTCTGATGCAAAGATGAGACAGTTGGAGAATATTCTTAGAGATGTATGTTGCCTCTTTACCCTTCTTTTAGGTTTATCTGCTTTTGGTAATGACTTCTGTTAATCTGAAATGAATAGCACTGTTACTATCAGTTTTTTTGGGTCTATGTGAGTGCATGTCTCTTTGTTATCTTAGAACTAAGTAGAGAGTATGGAAGCAGAGTTACGCATCCCTCTTGCTTTCACCAAATCTGAAAATCTTATAAATCTTCAATCTTCTAGGCATTTAAAATGTGTTGTCTTTGGAAGAAAAAATTTCGGTGGCTTTGAAAACATTTTTACTCCATGTCTTGGAGCCAGGTCTTGTTAATAAGGTATACTTGCTTGTTTTTGTAGGTGAAAGCAAGCATTCAGTTGATTTAGCATGAAAATCGAAGCTTAGTTTATCATCATACTAGACTAAGTGTTTATTCTGTTTTATTGATCATTCGCTCAGGTCCATTTGGCTTTTGTCAGGTGCAAACAGGTGTTCAGGTTTTGAAGGATAAGCAAACAATGGTAGAGGCTCAGATGCAGCTTGCAAAGATGCAGCTATCCAATCCCAAGGTAGACCCTCAATCAGAATCGCAGAATGCTTTGCAGGTGGATTCTGGGCAGACAGCCGCCTCTGCTCCTCAACAATCTCACCAATATCTTCCTCCCCCTGTGAACCTTCCACCCTCATTTCCTGCTGCCTCTGCCCCAAATACTACTCCCCAACCCATACCCCACAGTGTGCCACCTTCAGTTCAACACTCAAGTCAGTTTTCTCAGAACCAGATCCCTCCTCCCCCTCAGCGAGACCCTTATTTCCTGCCACCTAGTCAAACTCAAGAATCCCCAAATCAGCAATACCAATTACCTCCAGCTCAGCAGCCAGTTGCCCCTCCCACAGTACCGCCACATCAACAATTTCAACCTACCTCGCAACCACAGTATTCGCAGCCACCACCCCAGATGCCTCAACAGCAACCATCGCATTCACCTGTTAATAATCTTTCTCAACTCCAGCCTACATCAGGCCACCATGCTGAAGAGACACCTTATCTTCCATCCCAGAACTACTCCACCAGTGTTCGCCAGCCACATTCTCAGATGCCCGGTGGGCTCCCCTCCCCTCAACAGTATTATGTTCCAAGTTTCCCTGTATATGAGCCACCATCTGGCAGATCCAGTTCAGGGGTTTCTTCTGGGTACGGCCCTCCATCTGGGCCTGGTGAACCATATCATTATGGTGTATCACCTTCGCAATTTGGTACCTCCTCAATGACACCACAACAACTCTCTTCTGCTACATCCCAAAGTGGAGGAAGTGGTTACCCCCAACTTCCAACTGCTCGGGTATTACCACATGCACTGCCTGCTGCTTCTGGGGCAAGTGGTAGTTCAGGTTCAGCTGGGAGTGGAAAAAAGGTTCCCATTGATGATGTGATTGACAAAGTGACGAGCATGGGTTTTCCGAGAGACCATGTTAGGGCAACTGTTCGGAAGCTGACAGACAATGGCCAGTCAGTTGACCTGAATGTGGTGCTAGATAAGTTGATGAATGATGGGGAAGTCCAGCCACCTAGAGGGGGTTGGTTTGGTCGGTAATATGGAGTGCTTGGTTCAGCCTGATGCATAGGAAGGAAGTATCACTTGTTTCTAGGTCCATCTATCGCTTCGAACTTATGAGATACGCCTCTTATGTGCTTTGCGTTTCTCTTGTATTTTCTTTCTGAGGGGTTTACATTTCTTGCGCTTGTTTTGAACCTACTTTCTTGCTTGCCCGCCCCTCATTTGTGTATTTACTCGTATGAAAGTGGATAATTGAGCTATATTTCTGTTCTTTGTTTTTGTTAAACAATAATTTTTTCTTTGGATGCAATGTAAATGTTATTGCTGGTGAAGTATTGCGGCATTTTCCTTTTTGCATTTTTAGAGTCTTTTTTTTTTTAAGGAAACTTTTTTCAATGCGTTGGTTGGACGAGGTGACGTCTATAATGTTAAGATGTCATTAAGAAAACAAGAATATAAAACAAAGTAAAATTTGAATGGATAAAAAAAAATAAAACCTTTCTCTAGAATCTAGATACAGGAAAGAAAAAAAATAATAAAAATTGACCAAATAAAATAAGATAAGAAAACCATTCCAAACTTGTGCTGACACACCACCAAAATGGCTAAAAGAAAAGGAAAATAAAAAGGAAGAGAATTTTAAGACACTTTTACAATTTCCATAATGTTATAGGAGGCAATGCAATTTCCAATTCTAATTTTCATCCACAGTTTTATTTTATTTATTCCATTTTTGTTGGTACATCGTCGTCTCTCTCAAAAAACCTGTTTGCTCCGCACAGCTCCAAACCCCAAACAAGTCACAGTCGCAAAACCTCTCTCTCGCTCTCGCATATTGCTGCCCCTCCAAATCTATGTCTCAAAACAGCCTTCGATAAACCTTTCTCGAATACCTCTTTATTACGATCCTGCCCCTGCCCCCTGCCCCCTGCCCCCTTCCCA